>WEIS01012702.1:99437-110545 GCA_013389965.1 Todus mexicanus
TTTCCTTGCCCTCCCTGCCCTCCTGCCTTCCTGCTGCCGCCAGCCCAGCCCAGCCAAACCCAGCCCAGCCAAGCCCGGCTCAAGTCGCGGCGACTCGACGGGGCGGGCGGCGGCGCCGCTTGGCTCCTGCGCTCGCCAGTGTTTGTGCAGCCACAGCCACCCCCCTCCTCCTCCTCCTCCTCCTCGCCCTCCCAACCCGCTCCTCTGTTCTGTCACAAGCTCTCAGGGGCAGGGNGCCCAGAAATCATTCAAGAAAAGGGGATGTTTTAGTTTTGCAGCCTCCTCAGTGACCACAGCTCACACCATCATATGGTGGCCAAAGCCCGAGCTCTGTGGCCAGGCTGAGCTGCTCTGGAAGGTGGGTTGCAAAAGGCTGGGGCTGTAGCTCCCCTCAGCACCCAGTCAGACCTGAAGGTCCCATAGTGGGGTGAGACTGGGTTTGCCTGGGACAGAATTTGAGGAGCTCAGTTGTGTGTGCTTGTCTGTCTAAGCTCAGGTAGTGGACAGGCCAGCCTGGAGAACAGGGACAGAGCTCTGTCATTCTGGCAACCACACAGCAGAATTACTCCAAGTCCACCTGACAACACTCTTACATGATTTATTATGTTTTTGTTGAGTCATTGTGTGTAAAGTTGGATTTTAACGATAAAATTGAACGTAATCCCCAGGCTGACCTTACCTTCCGTTGCTGCCTGAGCTATGGTCCTAGGACACCCTTCATCTAAGGATCTCCCAGTGCTTTCCAGAGCTTCGTCAACGCCTCCCCTTGAGTTCGGCTTGTTTGCTTCTTTGCCTGCAGATTTCTTGTGTGCCCAACCCCTTTGTTTCCCTTGCCAGTAGACAGGGTGACTTGGGTCTCTCCGTGGCTTTTGTCTCTGGGATCGTGACGTGAGCTGCTCTCAGTGATGGGACAGGAACATCGTAGCATCAAGGAAAGGTCTCGTGTTGGTTGACTTGTACTGGTTGAAAGAGACACACGTGGAGGGGAACTCGGTACTACTCTGGAGGTGAAGGGGATGGCATATGCAGCTGGGAAGGCCAGGGGAAAATGCTAACGAGAGAGGTGGTTAGCAGCAGTCAGGAGCTGCTAATTATCCCACGCTCTGGCTTGTTCTCATGAGAGCTGGGAAACTCTCTCTTTGATCCTCCTGCATTTCATCTTATAATTGGCCGGGGGTTCCAGATGTTGCCGCTGAGTGTTTCAGGGGGCTGATGGAAAGATGTGACTTGAATCAAGGGCCTTGGATGGTCCCAGAGGTATTTCCAGTGCTTTGCTAAGGAAATCCTTGGGACAGCCCCTTCTTGTCCCTGTTAAGTTATTTCTAGGGCTTATTTGTCTTGTCTCCTGAATGGCCTTTTCTGTACCATACACATCCTTAAGGTTCCACCCTTTTAAACTCAAGTTTCATGGAGAACAGAGCTGAATGTTTATTTTCTTCTGCTTAGAAGAGGTTTGAATTGGATTAAGTTTGTGTCTCGTTGCTGCAGCCCTCTATGACTATTCCAATAAATGGATTTACTGACTTAGTGGCATTTAGTGGTAGCTACTGCAGCAGCAGCAGCAAGTCCATAGACAGCTCCAAGAACATCGATGGGAAGGGAATTTTGTATTCGTCATTGCAAATATGCGTGTTGAAAGCCTGGTTCTGGCAGCTAGATCTTTTCATGGAGCAGTGCATCCAACCTAAGCAAAGCAACTTGGAATGTACAGATGTATTTTTTTGCAGTAAGTTGCTCGCTAATGGGCCACAAATCAAGGTATTAGCAGGAATCAGCTGGGGAGGATTTTTCCTGTCTGTTCCATGAGGAGACAAATCCACTCCCGAAACACCTGGTCTCACAGAAGCTCTGACTACAGGCCCTCGTTGCACTGCAGGTTTCTTTAGTGTTTCCCAAAGAATTTCTGCAGTGGCACAGTAGTAGCAGAACGGAGAATGCCAAGGACTGAGAAAGGAGGTATGAAAAGTTGCACAAATATCAGTGTAGTTGAAGTACTGGAGGTATAACAGTCTGATCCCTGCTATTATTCCAAATAATAATGTTTTTTCGCCACTTGAGTAATATCAGCAAGATAGAAAAGGGCGTCTCAGAAAGGCTGCCCAAGCGGGAGTCACGCAGGATGAAATAGCTCTGTAATTTTAATGGTAAATTTCTTCTTAGCGCAGACAAACGCTGCTCTTGTGACGGTCCCAGGGACTGCCACAGAAGAGGGCATTGGTGTTCCTAAAGGACCAGCCGTTTTCTAAGGGAATGTTTTCCATAATCAGCCATAATCAGAAATGAGATAACAGTCCCTAGATACCGTGGTGACATAGATCGATGGGCTGTGCCAGCTCCTCCCTGGAACAACCTCTTGAGGATCTCCTTAGGAATTAAAACACGCTCGTCCAAGAAGCAAACTACAAATCTGATTAGAATGAGGTAGAAAACACACATAGGTGTGCGCCTGGTCAATGTGTGTGTGTTAATGTGCACATGTGGACAAACACAGATCGCTTCTGAGAAGCACAACGTTTGTGGTAGTCTGAAGGTTAATCCAGATTGGGATGTGATTTCCATATTCACTCGGTGAGAACCGATACAATCTTTGTAGTTGTAACAAAAATACTGAATATATTGGAACAATGAGCATTCTTGCAGTCAAATATTGCAAATTCCCTGGTGAGTTACGCTGGGTCCGCTCTCTCGGGTATTAGTAGGAGAGAGGGGGGAGAATCTTGCACTCAATAATTTATGGATCCATAAAGATATTTACTTTTTTTTGAGCAAGTAATAACTCTTTGGGAATTACGGCTAATTAAAAGCTATACCATCCCTATAAGAGCATTCAGTTACTTTGCCAAGACAATTTTATATTTGTTTCCTATGATGTTCCCATGCGCATCCTAATCAGTGTCTTGCTGTAGTTGTGATCAGAGACCATAATACCCCAGGGACAGACTCCTTCCAAACTGCAGGAAAGTAACAAGCAGCTGGGTTCTGGATATTTACAATGGATTAGGCTCTTTTATTTGAGGGTCAGTGCAGCCTTAACCTATAGGCAATGGTTTATGGCTAATGCCAGCACAGCTTCTGGGTACAAAGCATGAGTGAGAACTGCCTGTACGCTTGATGTGCTTAAAAGGGAAGGCAAGAACTTAAAAACATCTCTTTCCTTCACTGCTCATCCTCAATAATTGGCCCGAACTTCCTCTCGAGTCTTTCCCGGGTAGTGAAAAATGCAACGTATGTTGGAACCCAGGTTTCTGCCCCTTCAGCTGTTGGCACATCTGTCAGTCTGCTGAGGATGAGATGGAAGTTACCATATGGCTGAAATGTTGGCGACTGCAGTTCTGAAGACTGCTCCCGTAAAGCCAAACTAGTATCTCAGCGGCGCGTCTCTTACCAATTGATAGGCACAGAACCTCAGGTTGGGTGTTTTAGCTCTTGCTGTCTTTTTCAGGGCACGAAACAAAGAGAGATTTCCTCTCTTGTATATCCAGAACATATTTGCCGAGTGCGCATCTCTGCGTGCCTGCATCTAACAGTGGGTGACCCTGGGTGCCATGCTGCCACTACTACTGTGGGTATCAGCTGCTGCAGGGCTGTAACTGTTCGCATCATTTTATCCACAGCTCTGGCTAGCTCTGTGCTACCGACCTCAGATGACAGGAATAGTTTCTGCAAACATTAAGCCTTTTTATCCTCTCCCGTTGATGTGAAACTTAAAGCTTTGGGGTGGCAGCACACAGAATAGTTTTTCACGTGTGCGCTGACAACTTACCCGTTTGCACGCGTGAAGAGCGAGTGAAAATAGTTTGTGCCATGTCTGGATGCAGCTTAGTTTTGGCCAAGGCAAGGAAAAGATAATGGCAAATGAAATCCTTTTCTCCTGCTATAAGCAACATAGTTATTTGTAAGTATTTACCAAAGAGTTTAGATGAGCAACTTCACACATCGGGCATCAAAATAACTTGTAAACTGCTTGCTCTGACATTTCTGCATTTGCCTCTGGTGGTGTGGTGTGGTGTGGCCCACAATTACTTGGTTTTGCTCAGTGATTGAGTTACTGAACTTGAGAAGAGCAGAGCTGTAGAAATCTACAGTACGAGACAGCAATGAATGAGGAGCATGAACACCTGAAGAGCTCCGCTTCCCAGCTCTGCTTCCCAGGGGTGGTTTTCACTCTGGTTTGCGAGTGACAAACCTGAGTTTGGAGTCTCTAGGTGAACTGCTGCAGTCGCATAGTGAGGTAAAGGAGGCAAAAATAGAAGCTGGAATGCCCGAGTCCAGATGTAGGGAAGTTCAAGTTTGGAAGTCTGACAAACAAATAAAATTTGATGCTAACTAGTTGCAGGAGGCAGCGTCGTTTGTCCACGAGCACACTGCCTTTGCTGGGAAGCACCACCAGGGAAGAAGTTGAAAAGTTGCTCTTCTTCCGAGAAACTCAAATCACCATGAGAAGATTCGAATGTGTAAATGCTTGTTTATTTATTTATTTTTAATTCTCTTTGTTTTTATTTTTGGTTATTTTATTTTCTTATATCTTACCTTAGTTTTTGTTTGATTAAAGCACTCCGTTGCAGTGTAGTCATGGCAACAAGTTTACTTGAACTAGTCTCTCTTTCTAGGAATGTCAGATTTAAAAGAAAAGCAAAACGAACCAAACAAGACCAAGGCTTCATGTGATCCTGACCCAGCATCTATCCCTAACGATGGAGGAGCAAGCAAGGAATGAGGCGTGAGTACAAACTGTTGAAGTGCATTTGTCTCTGTGAGTTCACTAAGACTTTGCTTATGCCTGGGACTGTTTGTCTTTGGGTATGTGTTGGTCAAATACACACCAAATAGGCTAATCCCGTCAGTACCAGGGCACTGACTACACTACATCAGCTTCTAGAGAAGAGAATCAGAAAACACAAAACCACTCTGTAGAGATGCCCAATGATTTAAAGCCTTTAGAACACGTTAGTTCTAATTAATGTCTTCGAAAACTCTAAGTCAGCTCAGGTCATGTGTGCTGCAGCACCTCCTAAATTGGTCAAGGCAGGTTCTACCTCTTCCTTAATTTGATCTCTCTAGCGTGTATGAAAAGCAGTCACACCTTGATTGCTCTGGACTCTTCTGACACGTTGCTTCCAAAGGATTAGCCAACAAGGTTCATCTGCCTAACCTAAAACAAAAGTGCTCTGTTTGTGCACATGTGTTCGTACACACTTGTGAATTAAGGGAGAGACCCACGGCTTACTCTTTTATGGCACTGTTTGACATTGGGATGGCACATCTGAAAGTATCTTCTTTTCAATGGCCAACTGATTTTTTAATTGTTTTAACCCAGCAATAGATCCCAGCCAACCCGGATTCTTGGATAGTCAGTTTTTCAGCGTATCTTTTTGTTCCTATGATTGCAGGAGGGGAGGCGAGTGGGAAGAGTAGCAGAGTGATACCCAAGTGCTGCGGCACCACCAAGCTCTAGATTAATCCAGTGTGACCATCATTTCACCATCTTCTGATGCAGTGAATTTTTCTTAGCAACATAGAGCAGCACAACCGAAGGCTTTAGGGATAAGAGAGGATCTGGTGGAGGCTTTCTTGTGCACTACAGCTCTAGGATCAAATCTTTCAGAACAGTTAGAAGTTAGCAATAAATAACCCCTGAGGAGAGAGGGATAGACAAGGGAGATAGATGCATTTTTTTAATTGCAATATGTGCAAAGACATGTAGTTAATGCAGAGAGAAGCACAGGGAAGCTGTCCAGCGACTGGAACAGCAAAGGTGGCAGCTCTTGCCTTAAAAGTAAAGGGTCAGAGAGAACGGTTGCCATAACAGCAACTTTGATTCTTAAGGCCTTATTCCATCGGTAATTTCGGTTAAGTGCTGGGGTTTTTTTTCTTTACATCGTGGAGGCATCAATTGAGTATAGCTAAACTTGTTGCTTTCCAAAACCTTTGGAGAGAAGGCCAATCTCTTGCTATGTTAGGGACTAGAACACTGAAGTGCGAAGTCGGTCAGCTCTGGTTTGTTGTGGAAGCTCGTACTACCCTGACTTCCAAGAAAGATAGAAAAGCCTCCCAAGTTCTGTGGTGCTCCTTATTCACTCCAATAAATCGGTGCAAGAGGCAGTGCTGTGTATCAGCAGGACTAAAAAAGGTACAGCCCAGCAGTTCCTGAGAAAACATTTATTGAGGCAAAGCCCTTGCCTCCTTCCCAACCCTCCTCCCCTGAATACCCACCTGTGCCCTCCCTGCTGTTCCTCTTGCTGCTGGGCTGTCAAAATATCTCTGGTAATGAAGCAGTCTGGCCTGAGGCTACTATTACCTCCCATGCTGATACTGCTGAGCGTGTGGCTGTGGCAGCATGGCTGGCTTCGAGCACACGGCGAGCATGGAGCTGGGCTACACCTGGCAAGGAATAAAACACACAAAAAAGCAGCGAATCCTGGCTGTTAGAGCCTTGATGTCCTCGGAGGCTGGGAGAGAGACTGGGGAAGGCGTGAAGCTGGCTGGCTCAGGAGGTGGTGGTCTGGCTTTCTGGTCTCTTTCCCAAATCTCAGCAATTTAGTACAGACAGACTGTTGCTTTCCATCTCCAGAGAGAGAGCGTCAGGGTAATTCTGTGGAAAAACAGGGAAGTGGAGAGAGGAGCTGTTAACTTGCAGACTTAAAAGGCTAAGCACCCCAGCTTCTTTGGGGAAAACAACGTGGTTCAGTGGCTCTTTGTTCACTAGTTGTTGAAAGCCCTGGTTTACTATCTCAGCTCTTCTGGTGTCCAGGACAGAACTTTGCTGGCATAGTTTTGGACTGTGAGAAACTCCTGCTATGGCAAGGTCAGCAAGACCAGCACCACAGACGCTGCTGTGCCGACTGAATGTCCTATCTGCTCGTTCGGCTTTGCTTAGGCAGAGGCGTAACGGTGCCAGAGACAGCATGTGTGGCATCTGGGCTGGAATCCTGCAAAGAGAGAAGCTCTGGCTTCGTTTCTGAACTCAGGCTGGTCATTTTACACGTACCTGGGCGTCTCTCTCCTCCCAGCCTCAACCTGTCTTTCCTGTAAAGGGGCAGGGCCTGCATCCGCAATGAGTTTTTAAACACTTCGACAAAGGACCTTTGATCTCAGTTAGAAAGTCAGAGGTTTACTGTCACACATGTAAATAACAAACTACATTTAGGATGTTTCCCCTCCTTTTCTGGGTAGAATAATGGAGGCCTATCCAGGATAAATAATTTATCTGGGAAACAGCTGATAGAATAAGGAGGAAAATCCAGATCTCTTAATTTTCAGATGTGTGCTTGAAGGACCATCTTTTCTTGTAAAATGCTCTACAATGCTCTTTGCAGTTGTTGACACATTTGACCTGAGAGAAATGAAAGATCCAGGTTTTGTTTCAATCCATCATGATGTATTCCAGAGGTGGAGAACTAAAGGTTGGAAAATGATCACTATTTACTATGTTTACTGCAGTAGTGCCTCTGTGAGCAAATGAAGAATCATGCTTGCACTTCGCTAGGTGCCGTGGAAGCATGCAACAAAAAGACTGGGTGATTTGTGCCCCTGGACTTGAAAACACGTTCCAATTCCTCAGTGCGGAATTTGCAAAGCGAACCTGGTTGTCTCTCTAACCGCACGTACATGGATTTGCTCAGATCTCTCTGATCTGCTCTCCAGTGGTGAATCTGTTTACACTAATCCTGAAAGCTCTACTGTTAAGAGACTGGATCTGAACAAATTCAAACTCCTGCTGTTGAACTCCAGAGCTCTCGCGCTTTCCTACAGCAGAGAGGGGTTAGTAGGGAGGACTTGTTAGTAACTTTCAGTACTTGGAAGAGACTGATAGAATCAGCCTGAAGCTCCGTCTCTTGAATGCCCACAAACTTCACCGAGTTCTGCCAAAACTCCTTATGTGTGTGTGAGAAGCCCTGCCTGGTCCAAGCCACGCACCTCGTATGAAGCCACTGTATGAAGCCTGCCTTTCTCCAATGCTGGACCTCTACACAGCTTGGCCAACGTGCCTGTGTCATGACTGGCATCAAGTGCCTGGTTTTTTTCCAGTAGGGAAATGCAGCCAAGTAGATGCTGCTCCTCTAGAATGAAGACTCAGCATATTCCCTTCATCTATGACTAGGTCCAGAGCTGAACCCAAGATTCTTTAGAGGTATAAAGCAACTGAGCTGACATGCAGTGGGAAAATCCTATGGCAAGTCACCTCTCCTTTAAAAGAAAAGGTAAATGAAAGTTCTCTGGGTTAGGAAAGGTTTCATTATGGCTCTTTAAGAGGGGCAGAGGGGATGGTAGTGCAAGGTGCTGTTAGGAGGTAGGAGTGGGCATCCAAACCACAGCGATCTGGGAAGCCTAGAAGTACCACAGAAGGATTTTGTTCCTGGAGGATGAGGGTCATTCTTGATGTGCTCTCCTGTGAGCCCTCCTGGGTGAAGCACGGACACTTGGCTTTGGAGAAGGCTGTGGCCAAGCTCCCTCTATGCTTGGAGTTGAAATTGCCATTAGGAGTGGAAATGGATGAAGAGTAGTAACCCTAACGGCTGTAAGGAAGAAAGAAGGCTTTGAGAAAAAACACCCACTCCCCTGTAAAAAGTGAAGAGGAACCAGCCCCATAAAGCCAAGTTACGAAGAAGATGGAGTCAAAGGAAGTCCAGAGGAGTTCTCAAGGAAGTTTAGGAGAGTTCTCAAGCCTCTACAGAGAGCTCGGTGCAGTTCTAGGTGTGCCAGGCATGAAGGTTTTCTGGGAGCATGAGAGCGAGCAGTTCTTCTCACCTGACCTTCATCCAGAATCCTCTTGCATGCTCTCACAGAGAACGCCTGTGTCTCCCAGAGCCTCTTCCAAGCATTTTCCTTGGTTCATTAGGTGATAATAGAAAGTGATTTTTCCCCTGTCATCTTGAGCAATCAGAAGCATTAAGAATAAGAGCCTAAGCCTGAAAGCCTAAATGAGAGGGTTTGATGGGTATGTGTATCTGCCTCCTTCATTAGAGCAAGAAGCAAGGATGGCTCCCAGAGCTTGCATTTCTGCAGAATGGCCAATGGGCAAGACAATGAGGATCACGGTCAAATAGTGTCAAGAGCAAACGGAGGTTTGGGGCTTAGATTCCATTCCCACATCTGCTGAACCCCAGAGAGGCAGTTTCCTCTACTTTTACTGGTATGAAGCAGCAGCCTGTCCCACTGGTCCCTTAGTGGACTTCTTCTAAATTGTCACAAAAGCAAATCCATCCTTTGCTGTCTGGAAGGCAAGTTCAGCTTGCCACCACCTCCCCCATAAGAAAGCAAGTAGTAAGAGAGACACTTGGGGGCAAACTAAGAACTTTCCGATGCTGTCCTGGGAACTCTAGGGTGGAACTCATACAGAACTCTGTTCTGTGGGGCAGAGCACACGGTTGGGTGTATTTCTTGTGCTGTGTTTAAGGGGATAATTTATTTTCATTTCCCTTCCAGGTAGGCTTCTTCCTGCCCAGTCCATCCAACCAAGCATCCAAAGGTAGGGAACTCAATCTTGTTGATATCACAAAGCTCTGTAGCAACCACACCGCTTAACTTGGGTCCGTGTTGTCCTTTTGGGATAGTTTCACCTGGACTTTGTGCCCTGTCTGCCACAGCCAAGTCATGAAAAAGATTTACCCCATGACTCCCAAGTCTTGCTATGGGAGAGAAGAGGGAAGGGTCTCACTGGACATTAGGAAAAGAATTTTCTCAGAAAGGATTGGAACAAGCTCTCCAGGGAGGTGGTTGAATCGCCATCCCTGGAGGTGTTTAAAAGCTGCGCAGACGTGGTCCTTGGGGACTTGGTAGAGTAGGGTAAATGATGCTCTGTTACAACCACACTGCTTAACTTGGGGCCGTGTTGTCCTTTTGGGGGTAGTTTCATGTGGACTTTGTGCCTTGTTTGCCACAGCAAGTAATGAAAAACAGATTTCCCCCGTGTCTCCCAAGTCTTGCTACAGAAGAGGAGAAGAGAGGAGGGTCCCACAAGAAACTAATGACAGAACGAGAGGGAGCGGCCTCAGGCTGCACCAGGGGAGGGTTAGACTGGACATTAGGAAAAGAATTTTCACGGAAAAGATTGTCCTTGCCCTTTTGGGGTAGTTTCACGTGGACTTTGTGCCTTGTCTGCCACAGCCAAGTCATGAAAAACAGCTTCTTGCTCTAGAAGAGAGAAGGGTGTAGCCGGGCTGGGCAAAGCGGGGCTGTGGCACGGCGAGCACCCAGCCACGCAGGGGGACCCGCACCTTTCCCGGCAGGGCGCTGAGCCCCTTTCTCGCCGGAGCCAGGGGAGCCCCCCAGGGCCGGGTGGTGTCGGCAGGTCCCGGTGCTGGCCCCGCCGTCCGTCGCTTTCCCCCTGGCGGGCCCCGCCGCCGCCGGCGCGGCGCTTGCGAGCGGCTCCGCTCCCCAAATGGGCCAAGTTAGAGAAGCGGCGGCGGCGGCGGCGAGAGGGAAATCTTGTTTGGGCAGAGTCTCTGAACTCTTACTGTGACTTCTGAGCACTGATCAATGTCTGTCTGGCCCGGCTCGGGGCAGGGCGGGGGGGGGACCCCGGCTGGGTGAGCCCACCAGAGAGAGACATTAAAGGGCTGAGGGGTGCAGGGAGCGCGGAGTGTGCCTCGAAATGTCTCAGTGTGTGTGGCTGGGCGTGAATAGCTCTGTCTCTAGCTCGCCAGCTATACATAGCCATATGTAAAGTAATACCACGGGGGGGGGGGGGGGGGGTTTTGTTTTTTTTTTGTTTTGGTGTTTTTTGTGTTGTGTTTTTTTTTTTTTTAAAGCAAAATTTCGTGCGGCAATTGCAATTAAATCCCGAGTGGCAGGGATGCTAAAAAACCTGCGGTGGGAGCGGGGCGAGGAGAGTTTACCCTGGGCAGGTAAAGGTCCTTTGGTGGGAGGCCCCCCCCGAGAAAGTCCCAACTTCTCCCGCTGCTGCTGCCGGGTGTGTGGGAGCCCCGGGCAGAGCCGGCCCCCGGCGGAGGGGAGGGGGCGCGGAGCGGCGCCGCGCTTTAATTTTAATTATTGCATAGAAATAAATAAACCAGGTGTCAGTTTAAAGGAAGGAGAGAGGTGGAAGGGGAGGGGGGAGGAGGAGGAGGAGGGGGAAAGGGGGGCGGGGGGGGCGGCGGGGCACCCTC
>WEIS01012705.1:4233-60657 GCA_013389965.1 Todus mexicanus
CGCTCTTCCCAGCAGCGTGTTCCTGTGTCTGGACACCATCCAGATAGCTCGGGCAGCTCGGCTGGATGTGCACTTGATGGGTTTGTGTGTAATTTTCTTTCTAAAGCTGGGTTTGGTGCAGGTCAGAGCTCTTAAAAAGGCCGGGAACAACTCCACCTGCCTCCAGCTGTAGCCGTTGGATCCGCAGAGAGGTGGGATACAGCAGTCGGTGAGGTTAAATTCACACCTGGCTTGACTCCCTGGGTTTTTAGTGGATTTACTCTAGTGACGTATGTGGCCCATCTGTTCCTCCTGCTCTCCTCAGCAACCTATCCTTCTTACCATCACACTGCTCGATTCTGTAAGGACAGCTGAAGAAGTCGGGTGATTATATTTAGACCCTCACCCTTATTTTTACCTCTCCCACGAAGCGAGGCACAGCGAAGCGCTCACTTTGGAGATGTGCTTGGAAGGGTTTTGCTCTGCACTTGGGTCTGGATTTGGGGATGTTTGCATTATTTATCATAAACCAGCACAGATTAAATTTATAGAATTATCCGTTTGGAGCAGCTGGACTCAAAAAAAATTAGTAATAAATCAGACATTCACATATCTACAAGTTGGAGGAAAATTCCCTCCAGCCTTTGTTTGTGATACGTACATGAAAGACATCTGCAGAAGAGGACCCCTGTGGGATTACACCCTCTTACGGCAGGAATATTTGGGGCTCTCTTAATTGGGTGCCTTACAGCGGTTGCCAGTCTCTAATTGGACATCCTGCTGTCTTTCCGAGGAATGCCTCGGTCCTGTCCCATTCTATCTCCTCCTTCCGTATCAGGATGATGATGATGATGATGACACCTCCCAGGCAAGCTCGCATCTCTGAGCATGAAAGTAACTCATCTTAATGAGAGTGAAGTGCCTGTCGCCTGGCAACCCGGCATGGCGAGGGGCTCCGTGCGCCGAGGAAAGGCACTTAGCTTAATGGGGCTGTTTGCGCTGCGCTCTTGTGTCTTTGAACCGAGTAGTACGGCGGGGGGGGGGGGGGGGGAAATATTTTCACTGGAGAGAGGTGGAAGCGTGGGTAGAAAGTATCATCAGAGTGCAATCAGCGTGCAAAGAGCCAACGCGCCGTAGTTCCCCAGGTTAGAGGGGAATGTCAGTGAGGTTTCGTGACCTAGTTTCTCGTGGGAAGGAGGCAGACCGCTGCCCGGGGAGAAGGATCCCGTGTTCTGGGAGAGCAGCTGCTATTGTCTCTGCTCTGCGTCTTGCTCGCCAGCTGTCAGAACCCATGAGATCCGGCTGATGAATCGGTGCCAAACCTGACAAAGCAGCTCTGGCTGGTAGTGCGGCGCGGAGAACGGGGGGAGCGCAAATTGGAGATGGCATGTGATGATAGCTGGCGAAAATGGAATTGATAAGGCTGCCCTTCTAGAAGTCATCGTGCCCATTTTCCTCGTGTGAAAAGGCCGGGGTTTGTTCTCTTCCTGGCCCTTGCAGAACAGAGAGGTGGCAGCAGTGCTACTAACTCAGCTGGTGAAAAGCACCTCTGTTGCTTCTTTTCCCTATTGCAGATTGCCCCAAATAGTGGGATTTTAACCCTCGGGTTGATAAACTTACCTACCTTAGTTCTTATCAGCTACCAGAGAGGGGAGATACAGCATGTAGAGTCCTTTCCTGCATACAACAGGGACAGATAAGCTTACTGGAATGAGGCTAATTCATGAGCACTACTCAGGGCTGCAGCCCACTAAGGCACAGGGATATGCTGGGACAGCCAGCTCTGCCAGAACCTTCGGATTTTGGCACTGATGTTTTTCTTTTCCTCATGTTTTGTTTGGGCTCGTTTCCATCTCGGTCCTAGCGAGCGTGGTCACGTTAGAGTCTCGTTCTCTTTCTATTTGCAGGACTTCTCTTACGATGACTCGAAGGTGGAGTTTAATGTTGATGCCCCAAATGGAGTGGTGATGGAAGGCTACCTCTTCAAGAGAGCCAGCAATGCTTTCAAAACATGGAATCGGTGAGTGGTGACTGGTAACCCATTTCTCCCGAGGGAAACGGCATCTCAGGAGAGATTAACGTTGCCTTATCAACCCCCTAACCTGCTTATGTGGCACCAAGTCAGCTCAGAGCAAGAGGAGTTAAGCATTTGCTTCATTGCAACAGGGTTTTAAGGCCACGTAAGTGTCCTACTAGCACGTTATATCTCGGGTGCTGAGCTTGCAGAGCAACTTGCTTTGCAGCTCCTTCAGGTTGGCGTGTCGGAGACACGTACATTAATCAATAAAAGAGCTGGATGCTGTGTGGGTTACATACATGATTGTTATTTTCCTCTTCAAAATCACACGTGCTTTATTCTCCAAAGCTGTGTAGTCCTCTTAGGCTGCATCACGGAATGAGCCAGCTCGTGTTTTGATGTATCTTAAATATCAGGGGGAAAAAAAAAAGAGTGCACAATGGCAGAATAACCAGGCGGAATAACCAGGTTCTGTGCAACAGCGAGACAGGGAACAATGCGCCGCGTGTCTCGCCCCAGGAAAGCTGTAGATTTATAACAATTAAAAGAAATGCCCTAACGCAGCAGGACGTGCCCCGAGGATCAAACCCGTCTATTTTGGGGAGATATGCGAGAATGGAAATATCAGCTGTGCTGCCAGGAGCTGAGAAATGACTTTCTGTGCGCTGACCTTGCTCTTCATAATTTATAAATGTTTCCTCTGGTAGGTCACTGAGAATGAGAGGTCACCAGGCTTGTGTGCCTCCTGCATGAGTCGGGAGTCTCTGCAGCTGCCCGAGACCTTGGGGAAAATGGAAGGAAAGGTTTCATCTTCCAGCCTTGCTCGATATTTGTGCGTTTAGTTTCCCTTGAGATAGTCAGTGGGTTTCATCCACGGCTGTGCAAAGCGATCCGAACCCTTCCAGGGAGTTTCTAATGCATGAGATCAATGCCTTTTTGACCTGCATTTCCTCCTCTCGTGTAACAGGGAACAGATACAAGGGATCTTCTGCTTGGCTATGGAGTACGTTCAAAGTAATACACCGCAGCAAGGCTGAAACGTGCTGCTGTTAGACTTTGGAATGAATAAATACTAAATAGTTCAGTGAACACTTCATGGTATGCACAGCAACTACCTGTAGTTGCCTGGAAAAAAAAAAGACTTGATGTTATTAGATCTGCAAATTGGTTAGGCAGCGATTTCTTCTCTCTGAAGCTTCGCCTCGTGCTGTATAATCTTGTTACCCTTCAGGCTTTCTGGTCCCTTGACAGTGAAGTGCTGAGTTTGCACTTGGTACCACCTGAGCACCGCGACTTTTGGTTTCTGTGCTCACGAGCTGTTGCACTGGGAAGGCATCGGAGCTGGGTTTTTACCAATCTTTCAGGGTTTCCTGCTCCATGTTTCCTAAGCAAAATATACCCTCAGTCGGTAGCACGTCTGCTTTCACTGGCGCTACCTGTTTTTGTGGAGCAGAAGGTCCTTCCAGAGTGTGTCAGGTTAATGATGACTTAATCATAGAATAATTAAGGCTGCAACAGACCTCTTAGATCATTGAGTCCAGCCTATGACCTACCACCACCACTCAGCTAAACCCTGCCACTAAGTGTGGCATCCAGTCTGGCCTTAAACCCCTCCAGGGACGGTGGCTCCACCACCTCCCTGGGCAGCCCATTCCAGTGTTTAATAACCCTTTCTGTGAGGAAGAGCTTCCGAATATCCAACCTAAACCTCCCCTGGTGACTTGTGCTTGACTCTTGTGGTAGAGAGGAACGGTTCCAGGTAACTCCCTTCTAGCAGCTCCCCTGGCTGGGAATTCATGGTTCACTCTAGAGGGCACTTAGAATCACAGAAGGGACCTCAACAATCATCTAGTTCAACCTTTCAAGTTAAAGAAATGTAGTTTATCCTGGAGGGAACGTAACCCTCTGGGACCTCCTGGTTTTGCTGATGTCTGAAGTGATGTCAGTGTCAAGGGCTCAGAGTTTTTCCCTGTCTTCCAAATGCCAGCTCTCCTCCCCGTATCCTCCTACATCCCAGTCACACACGGTCTGTATTCTCAGTCCCACCCGCTCTTCTCCATCTCTACCCACACTTTTAGCTATTCACAGCTCCTGGAGCCTACTCAGCCCCTTCTCGCTGTCACTCAGCTCTTCACTTAGTGCCTCCCCCTCACGGGAGCAGGAGGGGGCAGGCAGAGAACAGCGAAATCCACACATCAGGATATCGGGTTGGGAGCCAGCACCAGGCGGAAAGGCTTCTCCGGGGTGATGAGCAGGAGAGTGTGGCTGCAAGGAGCAGAGAGCAGGACCTGGGAGACACGTGTTCAGCTCAGCTTCATGTGACAGCAGAGCCTGCTTCTGTCACAGCAGCTCAGAGTGATGCGGAGCAATAGCAGCTCATCAAAATGAGCTCCCGCACGGAGGCGATGGCCTCCAGTTACCTGTATCTTCCCATTTCTCCACAGACGTGTCAAGTCCTTTTATTGCCTTTTGTCTGTTTAATATTTCAGTGGTGACAAAAGAAAGAGAATGCTGTCTCATCTCGTTTTCCCAGGCAGCCTGGCTCTTTTGCAAGCAGAGTGTGTAATACCTGCTCTAAATGACATCCTGCTGCAAGGCGCTTTGACTCTTTATGGCTCAGGTGTTCCAGAACCTTCTCCTAAGAGCTTAGCGATGGTCGTGGTTGACATTATCCTCTGTGAAGGCTGCTAAATCTTAGGCTGTATCTTGGAATGAGGGAGTGATTTGGGGGGGTTGGATTTTGCACTGAATATTAAGACAATTAAGAATTACCTCTGTCAGCATCACATGGACCTTCTGGCATTGGTATTTTAGCAGAAAGCTGTTCCTTGGTGGTTTGTTGGCTCCCAAGAAGGTAGAATCCTTTTGCACACACCCGTCCATGCTCCGGGTGTAGGAAAGAGGAGCTTGTACGCTCCTTTCAAGAGAACACTGGAACCTTGACAGCCCCTCAAGGCCAGGAGTTGTTCCCTAGGGCTGTAAATCCTTTGCTCTCTAAGGGAGGGCACTGGAGAAGGGTGAGCTTTTTCCGATGGCGTTGCTTTCCAGCTTCTTGGAACTCATTCCACTCATTTTAAATGGAGAGAGACCCTACTCTGCCGCAGCGCAACGTGCCTCTGCTGCTCTGCTGTTTGCTCATCCTGATGTCTGTCTGTCTGTCTGTCTGTTTTCCCTCAGGAGGTGGTTCTCCATCCAGAACAGCCAGCTGGTGTACCAGAAAAAGCTAAAGGTCAGTGAGGCTACCCTAGAATGACGCTGGCAGATTAGCCAACTTGTCTGGGATCCTGCTTTGCTGGGGATTTCTGCGCCGTCGCGGGGGAGCGGGGTGGAAGGAGCAGGGAGGGGAATTGGATCAGAGGGACAGCAAGACCGTTCAGGCATTACCGTGCTCCAAAGTTAGACTGGACTAAGTGGCAGCAGATGGTGTTTATGGCAATCTGAATATTCCAGTTGAGCAGAGGAAGGTGGTGGTGACGTCCCCAGTAAAGCTGCCGCTTCACGTGCCGGTTGTCCCATGCTTTGATTCTCTATAACCCCTTCCTGTTGCTGTGGAGCTCCCTGGTGGTGGGCTGGCTCTGCCCTTTCTGGATTCAGCATACACGAACCAGCAGGGTTTGGGAAAGATGTTCCTGAGAGGCCTGGTTATGATGCAGATTCAGGGAACTAACAAAGCTGCTTGTTCTCACCCTTTCAGGATGTCCTCACGGTAGTGGTGGAGGATCTGCGGCTCTGTACCGTCAAGCCATGTGAAGATATAGAGAGGAGGTTTTGCTTTGAGGTCGTCTCACCTACCAAGTAAGTTCAGTGGCTTTCCCTACGCCATCCTCTTGGAACTGCAAGAGATTAGATTTGAGCAAAAATGGTATGATTCTATGAAATTCTGCCCTGGGCTATTAAATGTTGCCTGGGAGATGCCATTGCCTGTACTCCAGAGTCCCTTTGAAGTTCATCGCACATCAGTATAAGCCAGATCTAGGTCACACAGACCTAATATACGTATAGCTAGTGAAGCTGGCAGTGGTCAGCTTTTCCAACCACCGAGCAGACCTGCTGGGAGTTTTTGAAGAGGGAACAACTCTGACGGTTCAGGCTCGTAGGATTCATTTTTGCCCCTTTGCCTGTCAAGTCAAGGTGCTGCCGCCACTGGAAGATCTATGCTGAGGATAAAGAGGAACAGTTTTGACCAAAACGTGCACCCTGTCTTTTTGCTCTTTCCAACTCGTTTCCTTCCCTCCCAGGAGCTGCATGCTGCAGGCTGACTCGGAGAAGCTGCGGCAGGCCTGGATTCAGGCTGTTCAAGCCAGCATTGCTTCTGCCTACCGGGAGAGTCCGGACAGTTACTACATTGAAGTGAGTGAAGGGCTTAGGGAAGATCTCCGTAATTGTTTCTGTTTCTTTTGTGGGTGGACCGTTTGGAAATACTCTGCTGCCCTCAAGGAAGGGAGCTGATGTCAGTGCTAACTCAAAGGCAGCAACTGTTCCCCAGCCAAAGCCACCCTTGTAAAGCTGGGCTGGGGGAAAGGCAAGGCTTTAAATCGGTCTTGTCCTGACATCATCTCCAGGTAACGCTTCCTATCAATGCCTGCACTATGCAAAGCTCTGGATCATTTGTTAGAGTGACAAGACTGGGGAAAGGACTGGAGGGGAAGTCTTATGAGGAGAGGCTGAGGGAGCTGGGGTTGTTTAGCCTGGAGGAGAGGAGACTCAGGGGGGACCTTCTCACTCTCTACACTGAAGGGAAGGTGTAGGCAGGAGGGGGCCAGGCTCTTCTCCCAGGCAGCTTGTGCCAGGATGAGAGGGCACAGCCTGAAACTGCAGCAGGGGAGGTTTAGGTTGGATGTTGGGAAGCTCTTCCTCACAGAAAGGAGGATAAAACCCTGGGATGGGCTGCCCAGGGAGGTGGTGGAGTCACTGTCCCTGGAGGTGTTTAAGAAAAGACTGGACGCTGCACTGAGTGGCAGGGTTTAGCTGATATCGCAGCGTTAGGGCATAGGCTGGACTCGATGATCTCGGAGGGCTTTTCCAGCCTCAGTAATTCTGTGATTCTATTCCACGGTACTTTGCAGAACCCTAGAACGCTTTTTTTTCCCCCCCCTGCAGAGACTAGACCGAACCGCTTCGCCATCAACGAGCAGCATTGATTCTGCTACTGACTCCCGGGAGCGCAGCGTCAAAGGAGAGAGCATCCTGCAGAGAGTGCAGAGCATCCCCGGCAACGACCAGTGCTGCGACTGTGGCCAGCCGGACCCTCGCTGGGCCAGCATCAACCTGGGCATTCTGCTGTGCATCGAGTGCTCCGGTATCCACAGGTACTGCGTGTAAATGCGTAAGAACTGGATTGATCCCGTTCATCTCGTGATGCATGACAAGGTCTGTTTTGAGCCATGTAACCGTTGCGGTTTTTCTTCCTTTCGGCTAAACAGGAGTCTGGGTGTTCACTGCTCCAAGGTTCGATCTCTCACGCTGGATTCCTGGGAGCCAGAGTTACTCAAAGTGAGTGTTGGCTTTAAATGGCAAGAGATAGGCAGGTGGGGGACCTGGAGGGTGTCCTGCTTGGGGGAAGGCCAGGCTAGAGGGAAGGTAGCTCCTCCCCTGAAGATTTCATTCGCTCCCTGTTGTATTGCAGCTGATGTGCGAGCTGGGGAACAGCACCATGAATCAGATCTATGAGGCACAGTGTGAAGAGCTGGGACTTAAGAAGCCAACAGCAGGGAGCTCCAGGTGAGTCCGAGAGCACAGACTCGTCCTCTCCATCCTGTGGAAAGCAGATTAAGAGTGACTGGCCGGGGCTTGACTCACAGAAAGGTCCGTGGGGCTTTTACCACCCAGTAACCTCGTGAAACGTGCTTGGGAACCAGGGCCTGCTGGGTTTAATCCTGCTCTGAGACCTTTCAAATACATGTAACTGGAGCACGTGGTGTTGCCTGGGGCTGAACATCTCTTTCCACTCTCAGCTCCACCCTGCATTTTTTAGTTCTCCTTTGAAATGGGAGATATTTTTAGGTTTGAGAAGCTCTCGTTTCTTAATGCAGAGCTCAGTGATTTCTAGGACTCAAAGCCAGGTTGATAAAACGACCCAGAGCAGCTCCATCTCCTTGTGGCTTTAAGCGAATCCCGTGACCCCGCGCACTGCTTTACGCTGCTCTTCTCTTAGGCAGGACAAGGAAGCCTGGATCAAGGTGAAGTACGTGGAGAAGAAATTCCTGAAGAAGCTGCCGAATGGGGAGGCTCTGACAGAGAACGAGCGGAAACCTCGACGCTGGTGCGTGAAGAAGTGCCAGAGAAACAACAGCACCACGAAAGCACCCACGGCTCGTAGAAAGTACCGCCACGAAGCAGGCAATGCTTCGCCAGCCATGTTGTCATCAGGTGGGAACCTCCCTGGCCCCGCTCCCCGTGCAGAGCTGTGTGGGCCAGCCCACCGCTCTTGTAGCTGTGCACCCAACTGCCCTAATCATGCGTGGCCCCGTCTTGCTCCAGGACCTGTGAGCCTGCCAGAGGTATAAGCGGAAAATGCTGTTGCCCAAACCCTGTTGACATGGGTCTTCAGCGCCGTTTCCTAACGTTTTCAGTCTATTTAAGGAGGTTCTTGTGGCTGAAAGAGGAGATGATTACACCGGGGTGATCCAGCAGCTTCTAAGCTTGCTTCCTGCGTTTTCTTTTGTATTCCAACCTCCCGCTTTTTAAGAAGTTCCGAGTCCTTTTATTTTTACCTGCCTGGTCTGTAAGAGAGGCTGTGCTTATGGAGGGTTCTGGCTGCTCAGAACACTCTGGGGTGACTTGGTCTGAGGTGTATCACCGCCTCCAGTCAGCTCTTGCCATGTTTTGGTGGTGTACGCAGCACGAGGCTGGCACTGGCCACATCTGGGGCGCAGCGGACGTGCAAGCTCAGCCTGCACGAGCGCAGCCGTAGAGCTGTGTCTCGTTTCGTTTGCGTGTTGTTAACCACATGTTTCAAACTCTCTCCGTGTCCAACAGCAGCTACACTGGAGAGGAAGTTCCGTCGAGATTCCCTCTTCTGCCCTGATGAGCTGGACTCTCTCTTCTCCTACTTCGACACCGGTGCTGGCTCCGGCCCACGCAGTAAGTACCAAGAGAGTGTCTCTGCTCCTGGCACGCTTTCCCTCCCAGCTCTTCCAGGGCACGTGCGTTGCACCAGACCTCAGGCGAGGTCTCGGCCTCGCTGAAGACAGGGTAAATATTTCAGAAGAGTGATGGGGAGTTCGTTGCACAAACTCCACCCCATTGCTCTTTGATTGCGCTTGTCGTTTTAACGTCCTACCCAGTCAGTCCCTGGCATCTGCCTTCTGGTGGATGGGATTTTTTTCTTTCCCAACATCTTTGACTCCCAGACTGTGCATTCCATTGGCTTTTTTTTTTTCCCCTGGGTTTAGTTTCGGCTGTTATTTTTTTTTCCTTTTTTTTTTTTTTTTGCAAGTTTTACTGCCGACAATTTTTTTTTTTTCGTTTTCTTTTTTTTTTTGGTGTTTGTGACGATGAACTCCCCTCATATTCCGTCCACCTTCCTCTAGGTGCCAGCCACATCTCTATGCAGCATCCGCTAGCAGGTGGCCCATGGAGTGGCAGTGGCATTGGTCCCGGTGGGAGCGGTACGCCGTTCCTCCTGGACGGAGGTAAGGTGGCGCTCTGGCAGCTAGCAGCAAAAGAGACACCCAAATTCCACTTGTTCCGAACCAAGCTGCAGAAGCGGTTCCGTATTTTTCTTTTCGGCCAAACGATTGGAACCAGTGCATTTCCAGTCCCCTGTGGGAAAGGCAGGCTTGGCAGGCTTTCCAAAGGCAAAAAAGCTTCCTGGGGTTGCCAGCAGCTGCGTTGGAGTGGTCATTTTTTTCAAGTTTACTCGCTCAGTTGCTTGCGATTTCTGAACTTAGGAGAAATATTTACGGTCTTGAGTCAGCAGAGCAGAAAATCACAGGCTTTCCTACAAGTACATGTTGTCTCTTGAGATCTCTGAAGGACGTGCTTTAGTGCTTGTCTGAATCGGTGCCTCCAGGGCCCTTCCAGTTTCAAGGAATTCAGCGTTACGAGTCAACAGAAACAAGACTTGGGAGATTGCAGGACCTCAGAGTTGCTCAACAGCCTTATCTTGCTCCGGTAGAAGAAAATAGGAATTTTATCGCTGATTCAATGGCAACAGAAGTGGGAATTGGACATGTTCATGTGATAGGAGCCAGATCCTCCTTTCTTGCTCTGGTGTAAATCCAGAGTAGTGCCAGGTGGCCTCATGGGAGTCACACTTTGCTTGTACTGACATCGTGGGGAGCAGAGCCTCACCCAGCAGGATATTTGCTTTCGACAAAAAACAGCAGTGATTTTTCTGACAGCAAATCGCCTCTCAGAAAAAATCTGTGCATGATTCGTGCCACTGAAACCTTTCCTGTTGTAGCTTCGTGATCTCCTTTGGCTGTTGGTCAGTGCTGTAGGGTAACTTGTGAGCCGTGATTTCAGGGCCACTGGTTTAGAGACTGTTCTTTATCTGGGACCTAGGTGTAGATGCTCTGGGTATTTCACCCGACAGCCTTTAAGGTTGTCGATGGTTGGACTTTGTGATCCCAAGGGTCTTTTCTAACCTCGAAGATTCTGTGATTCTGAGGTGTCTTGTTCTGCTGTGGTCTCAAGGCTCAGATCTTTAGTTCTTGCACACTTTCCTGCTATTCCTCTTTGCAAAGACTCCTCAGCTCATTTTTGAGAAGTGCTTTCTCATCTACAGCCTGGCTTGTTTTCCTTCCTAGTCAGGGTGGTTTAAGGGCAGGTCTTGGGGTAGATCATGGGGACTTAACCCCTTGTGTTCTGGGAGGACAGACCCCCCCGCAACCCTTACAGTTGTTGGGAAGTTAAAAGCAACAAGAAGCTGAATCCAGGCAGAGCTCCCAAGGGGACCAGGTGTCCCTCAGGACAAAGGTGATGCCGTCCCTCTTCCCACCGGGGCAAATCCTGAATATGCTTCTTCCTTCCTTTCTGTCATTTCCTTGACTGATTTGGGGTGCAGGCTGGAAAAGGTACCAAGTTCCTCTGTTACTGACACATCATGTGTCCTTGGACAGGTTGCTTCACCTCTTCACGAGCCCGTTTCTTGTACGTAGTCAGCTGTCTTGTAATGTTCACCAGGGCAGGGATGTCTGGGAAGCTGAATGAGCCAATGGACAATGCTTTGAGAGTCTGGCTTGAGATCCTGAGATGTTGATATTATTTGGCCCAGTCACGGTCACTGATCTGTCACAAGAGCAACGCACTGACGAGCGCCCCAGTGGCAACTGCAAAGCTCTGGGGAGAGCACGGGTAGAGTGACAACAGAGGTGATTAGTGGCAAAAGCAGAGGAGGGTCTCAATTTGCGTATGACGCTGCATAATTTGCTGCAAAGCTGTCTCTGCTGCTGCTCCGCTCCAGTCCGCGTCACGACGTCCCTCATGGATTGCAGCAAGGGCTGTCCTCAGCAGTCCCAAGTGCCGTGGCAGTGTTGGAGCATCCCTGCATGAAGGGCAGCGTGGGGACACGGACACCATAAGGCTTTGCGATTTTTCCTTGGGCAGTTGTGTTGAGCGGGGCGAAACCGGGGTAGCAAATCCCCCCTCTCCCTTTCCAGCAGTGCCCGGTGCAATGTGTGTGTGACGTTCTGCGCAGCCCTTTTCCCCTCCCTGGTCTCAGCTGTGCCTGGTACTGGAACGCCCGGGTATTAAAATGGGCTTGGTTTGTCTTCTGTTGGCCCCGCAGGTCTGAGCAGTGACAGCGGGCTTGGAGGAAGCACCGACGGCAGCACCGATGTCCTGGTGTTCGGCTCGGTGGTGGACAGCGTGACAGAGGAAGGTGAGCGTCACAGGCTGCTGACGGGAGTGTTGGGGAGGCAGGGTGGAAGGTCAGCACCATCTGGTGCTGAGAACAACAGGGAACATTAATAAACTGGAAAAGCGAAGCTTTGGGGTCATCTCTCTCCATCCTTCTGTGCCTCTCAGAGTGCGAGGTGTCAGAGGAGTCAAGCGGCGAAGCAGAGATTGAGCAAGAAGCATCAGATCTGGAGGACCTGAGGGAGCTGCATCCTGGCTTGTTGATCTACAAGGCAGCCCAAGCCCGAAACTTGCCTCTCATGGCAGAAGCGCTCGCCCACGGTGCTGAAATCAACTGGGTGAATGATGAAGATGAGAACAAAACTCCTCTGATTCAAGCTGTGATGGGGGTACGTTACGCTAGAGGCCTTGACTCCACTTCAGAGCACGCTGACGATGGGCAGCTTACAGCCTGGGGTGCGCTCGTGCGTCCTCTCAACCCTGCTGGCTGAATTCATTAAGAATTTACCCCTTTCCCTCACCAGGGCTCCTTGATAGCCTGTGAATTCCTGCTGCAGAACGGGGCAGATGTTAACCAAAGAGACAGCCGAGGCCGAGCTCCCTTGCATCATGCCACGTACTTGGGGCATACTGGGTAAGTTCTTCACACGTTTCTCCATCACCCTTGGAGTTTCAGAGTTAACGCTGGGAGTTACAGGATGAGGTGGACAAGGGAGCTGGGTTTTGGTGAATTGGTGTCCTGCCTGGACAGCTCCTGGAATAGGCTGCCCAGGGAGGGGATTGAATCCTCATCCCTGGCCGTGTTTAAAGGGCATTTAGATGTGGTGTTGGGGGAGATGGTTTAGGGGTGAACTTTGCAGAGTAGGGTTGAGGGTTGGACTCGATGATCCCAAGGGTCTTTTCCAACCTCAAAGATTCTAGGATTCTATGATTCTATGCCTGTGGAAGGACAGTGTCCTCTGCCCACTTCGGTGCAGCGTAGGGGAGCTGGGATTTCTGCTCTGATGGTCTTTACTTTTCCCTCTGCAGCCAGGTCTGCTTGTTCCTCAAGCGAGGGGCGAATCAGCACGCGGTGGATGGCGATGGGCAGGACCCTCTCAGCATTGCTGTCCAGGCAGCCAACGCAGACATCGTTACCTTGTAAGTGCAGCCCAACAGGACCACTGGCTGTAAATAACCATCAGGGAAAGAATAACCAAAATAACCAAACCTCTCTCCCTTGTGCTTTCCCCGTTTCGCTCTAGGCTGCGTCTGGCTCGAATGAACGAGGAGATGCGAGAAGCAGAAGGCCCCTTTGGACAACCAGGTCAATATCCCAGCAACAGCCCTACTGAGCTGCAGTACAGAAAGTGTATACAGGAGTTCATCAGCCTTAATATAGATGAGTGTTAGTGACGACTCCCCCACCTCCCCTTTGCTGTCTTGAAGCCGGGCTGAATTTCTCGAAGCCCTGAGAAGCCCCATCCTTGGTATATTGGTGTTTCTTGCAGATTGGTCTGTTTTTGATGCCTGCACATAGAGGTTGAGATTCACCCAGGAAGGAAAAGGGGGTTTTGTTCCTGTTAGCAGTGAGTTCTCATGCTTGACTCTTACCGGCTGGTTGATTTTGTGTAGGAGACTCCTAGGGCATAACCACAGACCATGGCGTGTGGACTTTTTGAGTGTGTGAAAAGCATGGGAGATGAGTTTAGCGTTATGAAAAATTAAAAAAAAAAAAAGAAAAAAGGAAAAAAAAAAAGAAAAAAGAAGAAAAGAAAAAGAAAAAAGAAGAAGAGGAAAAAGAAAAAGAAACCCTCTATCACCAGGAGAAACTCACCAACACCACGATCGAGTGAACCTGTCTCTGCTTCGGTGTAGTTGCCATGCACTGAGTTCTCGTCTGGACAGTTTGTTTGGAAGGGATTCTGACGTGGAGCCTTCTGTCCTGGCAGCGTGACCAGCGGCCAGCTCTCACGGGACTGCTGCAGCACCTGGGAGCTGCTGGGGCCAGTTTAGGGAACAAAAAGATGACCTCTAAGTCAGGAACAGGCTTTCGTGTTTGGCTTTTTTTGTTGTTTTTTGGTTTCTTTTTTTTTTTGTGGGGCAGAGCTATTTTGCTCCAGAAGGCACAAGAGAAAGGGGTAGGATTGAGAGCGCTGGCTCCTCACCTTAACTGCTCTCAGGACTTATACCAGCCACGCTCCCCTTTTTTTGCCCGTGGTGGTTAGCTGCTCAAAGCCATAGCTCGCCTGCTTCCTGGGCCGCGACGCGATCCGCGCAGCCGGGGGGAAGCAGCAGTGCTGATTTATATTTTTTTTTTTTCGGAGGCTGGGAGAAGCTTGTCGCTGGCGACGGGCTTTGCGTCAGGGAAGAAAAGCCACGTCCACCTCCCGCTGGCTGCGTTCGACTTCGGTTCAGTTGGTTTCCTGGTCGCTTCGGATTTCGAACCTAGCATCTCTGTGAAGGAAACTTCTGCTTGCACGTGTGTCCCTCTGTGCTCTCCCCCGTCACGCGGGTGCGTGTGACGTGGGCATCTCAGCAGCTGGCCCCGGGGCTTGGGACTTCCCCGATTCCACTGACCAGCAGAATCTTCTTTTTGTCCCTTTTATTCTGGTATTATTCTTTGCTGGAGCCTGGAGGGAGTTGCGTTTTTCCTTCGAGCACTTTGTTGCTGTGTTTATGGTCAGTGTTAGAGGGATCGTGCTACCGGAGCTCTGCAGAGATGCTGCATCCGTGTCATGCTGTGTGAGGAGGGCTTACAGAGCACACAGACCACTGCTGGCTTGTCCTCCGGCTGCCAGGTTGGACACCGAGCTGAGGTGTGCTCTTGCTGAGGTGTGCTCCTGCAAGAGCCTCTTCACAAAGCCCTCAACTACCGTTGCCATCGGAGTTTTTCAGGACTCGTAGGTGGCAGTTCCCGAGTGGTTATTTAGGCTGCCTGGGCTCCTGGGCTCTGCTGGCTCTGGGGTTGGGCCGTGGTGCCTTGTGGATAGCTCTGGGACCTTGAGGGGATCAGGATCTGATAAGGAAATGCAAGAATACCAGGCAGAGTTCCCCTTCCTCCTGCATTACATCAGCAGTGAGACACAACCCTATGATTTCTCATCCAATACACGTTTGACTTCTTTATTTATTCTGCACGCTGCTGCCACGCTGCAGCCCTTCGTGGATCAAACCTTTGCAGGTTTGTCTCTATTGACACGATTGTGTCCTCGGATACTGAAGGACCCAGCTCTTCGCTCGAGGTGTTGCCCTCAGAGACCGAACCAACAACCCTCAGTGTCCACCCAGGCATCCGAAAGTGGACTTAAGTCTCTGGTAGGGTGTCCTCTCAGTTCCAGGGAGTCCCTCCTCCCTTAGGAAAGTTCTGTCCCAAGTTTTGCTGCAGCCAGACCCCAGTTTTCTCTCTGTGCAGTCTGGGTCTTGAAGCCCATCTTTGTCTTGCTGCTTGCTCATTCCTGTTCCCTTCATTGCTTTGGGGTGCACGGCACCGAGGGCTGAGTTTTGCTCTCGGTCTGTGCTGGGTTCTGAATCTGAACTGGTCCTGGTGACCGTGCTGAACCTGCTGCAGATCAACGGTGGCGCCGAATCTGGCCCCGGGGCCTCCCGTGCTTCCCTAAATGATAAACATCCGCTAATCTTAGCAAATAAAAATGAACGAGCTTGGCCTCGTCAGCCTCTTCATCACTGGCAATGCCTTTCACAGCATTTTCTCCATCGCCCCACTCTTTGTGGCCCAGGAGGCCGGTGCTCTGCATGTGGAATGGACACGGGCTGTGGGACTCCTGGCTGGCATGAACTGATCCATTTGGGTTGGAGGGGAAGCACGCTCTTTGCTTTCTGCCTTTTCAGCTGCTCGGTGCCTGGCCTGAAACCATCCCGTAGCCTTTGCCCAGGCAATACTCCTTCCGAACTCTTTGAGGAGAAGCTGTAGGACGTGCCATTAGCAGCTGGCAGATCGCTTGGTCTGGATTCGTGAGCTGTGGCAGGCTCAGGAGTGATTCAGGGCTGCACGTGGGATGAAGCAGCGTGGCAGCAAATGCCATTGTTGCTGCGGTTCGGCGTCAGAGGAACTCGAGGGTGTGTAAATCCTTAGCTCAGATGACAATTCGTGAGTAGGCACCGTGTTCTGCCTGTAGCTCCCACGTGCCCCTGGAGTCATCGCACTGAATGAAGGCGGCTTCACAGGAGCAGGGCTCTGCTACGCTTGAGGTTGGATCGTGCAGATCACCCTGCGGCATCCAGATCAGCGCCTCGTGCTCGGTACAGGAGCCAATATCCAGCCAAGAACTCGCTTTGCTTCTTGGGGTAGGAGCTACGAGCTTCTCTTTGATCATCCTATCCCCTTTTTCGTCCTTACCTGCGCCGGTGCGGACACTTGTCCAGGGCTCACGTCCCCTCCGGTTGTGACCTTTGCCAGAAAAAGGCCACACGACCTCAAAGCCGGCGTCTTTCAGGGTGCTTCAAACAAAGATCTTGAGAGTGAACTCGCTGTTTCACCACTGCCATGGTCCTACTCTGTTCATGAATTTCAGCACGGTCATTGTCTCGCAGCGTTTTTCGGTTGAGGTTTTTTCAGTCGTTTTGGTTTTTTTTTTACCTGTACAGCAACTTAAAACACCCCAAGTGGTTTTCCAGCTTCTTTTTTCTTTAACGAGAAGTTAGAAATACGCCCGATCCTTTCTGTAAGGCCCTGAGAACTGGAGACAGGCGTGGCTTCCACTTTGGGTCGTTTTATTTTCCCGGTCAGCGTTGGTGGCTCACGAGAACAAAAACAAACAAATCATGTACAGTCAAGTCCATTGAAGCTCAGCCTCCGCTGCTGCCCTACATGAAGTTCAAGCCTGTGTAAATACCGATGCGAAAAGCAGCGGCTTGCAAGACAATTTATCTATTTAACATGTATTGGTACTTTATTTAGATTCAATGTATAAAGCAACTTTGTGCACTTTTCCTACATACAGTATTGGGGGGGTTTTATGTTCTCTTGTCAATGGATTTTTGTGCTGTCTTTTTTTTTTTTTTTTAAAATCGGTGAAATTTGTTAAGTATTTAATTTATTATTGATGTGCCCAGAGGACTAGTGCAATTTTTATTCAATACAGTTTGTCTGTATATTTAATGTCAGGATTTTTTTTTTTGTAGCATCGTTAGGGAATAATTTTCAAACCCTTTCTTTCCCCCCCCCCCTCACAGTTTTCCTTTCCTCACCCCTCCCTTTTCTATTTTCATTACGCAGCTCACGAGGCATTAAATGCCTCTACTTTGAAATAGGATCGAACACTTTAGTCCATCCTGTGGTTTCTAAAACAAACAAGATTCTCCAGGAAAAGAAAGAAAGAAAGAAAAAAAAAGCTAAGGAGGCACTTCTCAATGTTTTCTGTGTTTATTTGATTTATTTTAATTTATTTTTGTTTGGATTGAGGTGTGCGTGTGTTTGCGTGTGTGCTTAGAAGTTTGGAGGGGAGAGCGGGCGAGTTGTACACAAAATTTGTTTTCAGCGTGGTAAATGGCCAAGCAGGCTCCAGGGAAGGCTGGATATTGAACACTTTCTTTTTTTCCTTCTTCAAGCACAGCTGCATTTGTGTGGTACAATCTTGGGTGAACTATCTTAACTCCCAAACTCCTCTCTTTTCAGTCTATATTTATTTTATTTTTCTCTCCAAAGAGCGCATATGTTTATACGACAGTAACTTGGTTGCAAGCACAGTTAACACGAGGAGATTTGCCTTTGTCTAGAAAGCAACATGCCAGGCGTTGTCAAAACACCGAGGGACCCAAACCATTGCCTCAGCCATGGAGATTTCTGTCACCTTTGAGTTTTTTGAGATCTGGGTGAATATTTAATCTACCTGTCCTCGCTTTTGTTTGACTCAACCCCGTCACCAAGTGCCTGGACAGGTAGCCTGGGTTGGAATCTTTGGGGTCTGCCACGTCTCTGGTTCCAGCTGGGATCAGTTCAGGTTGCTGGCAAATTGAAATTCTACATCCAGGGAAGCCTCAGGTTATTTTAATATTGTTGTCTCTGAGATGGTCTCTGCCAGGTGAAATTTTCTTTGAGCAGCCTAGAGGAAAACCAGGGAATTAGAAGGATATACATCTTTAAAGGAAAAGATTGGACGAGCTGAGACCGTGCTCAGCATAAGCTCAATCAGTAACATCTCAGGCCAGCAGCGATGGCCGTTATTTATGCAAGAGAAAACCAGGACCTCCTAAAGAAATGCACTGATTAACTTCGTGTCCGGTGGCCACAACGCAGCAGTTGTCTTCTGCTGAGCTGCTGTGTTTGTTCCCGTGCTGCTCGACTGCCCCCGAACCCACTTCTCTCTCCTCGCTGCCCGAGCATTATTGCTTTCAACCAAAGACAAACCAGGACGAGCGGATGAAATGTGCTGTTAGACCGTTGGTTAGCTGATGCCAGACATCGGTGTGAGTGCGTGAGCGCGTGTGGTGCTGGTCGTGGAGAAGGGGGCACGGGGAAGAAGTGACTGAGCAGGAGGAGGGAGAGTGGGAGTTGTGAAGAAGCCCAATTTTTGGTGAGATTCCAGAATGCAGAGTGCTGTTTCCATAGGAATGTGGTTTGAATCGGTCTCGCCTGCGGGGTCCTCAGCCTTGTAGGGAATTTGGGTCCTCCTGAGCTGGATACCCGGCACTGTTAGTGGGGAGATTGGGCAGCTGAATAGTTACGAGGAAGGAATGAGGGATGGAGGTGAGCGTAATAGCCAACGTAGTTTCCAAGGCAGGAGGAGGACCCTGTGTGTTTCTAGTGCAGCAGCTGAGGTGGCCAGAGAGGCTACTGACCTAGGAGCGTTTGCTCCACAAACACGTCTCAGCACTTGCCGCCTTCCCTGCAGTGAGGGCCACGAAGGAGCACGTTTGGTTTGTATGTCCTTGTGCTCCAGCAGGGTACGTCCTTATTCTTTACAGGGAGGGTGGTGAGACACTGGAACAGGTTGCCCAGGGAAGCTGTGGGTGACCCCTCCTTGGAAGTGTTCAAGGCCAGGTTGGATGGAGCCTTGAGCAACCTGCTCTAGTGGGAGGTGTCCTTGCCCATGGCAGGGGGTTGGAACTGGATGATCTTTAAGGTCCCTTCCAACCCAAACCATCCTGTGATTCAATGATTCTGTGTGCTGCGAGTGGCCAGGTGGTTGCGTTCAGGTTATCGATGGATCTCTAGATCTGTCTCGGTTGGCTTCCATCCATCGTGTCCCTCCAACAGCACACGAATGTGAGCGTGGATTCCCCACCCTGGGAGCTCTTCGACATGAGACACGTGGCTGCTCAGTCACACAAGTGGCCTAAGCCTCTCTCGCTGTAGGGTTGCATGGGCTGGCAGCCTGGGGTCGGAAGCCCAGCTAGCTTCTTTCTGGTGAAAGCTCCCACACTTTCCTATCTAAACAGCACAGAGAGAGGTTCCTTCAGCCAGGTCAGAGCTGCTGGGTGTGGGTGCTGAGTGTGGGCAGCTTTGTGCCACGCGGAATGGCTGGGCTGCTCTGCCGGGGCTTGACACTTGCTGTAAATACGCTATAACCTATTAACCTCCTTCACTTGCCTGCTTTCAGTACGACTTTGTAACACGTTTTTTAATCCTCCCCCCCCCCTCCCCTTACACAGCCTGTACTGACTGTAACTATGGAACCAGATATTCTGTATGTTATTCTCTTTGTACAATTTTAAAACTGTTGCTGTGGTGTCTGCCTATTTTTCCCCCCCTTCCTCCCTTCTCTTCTATTGTCTCTTGAAACACTGTTAATAAAAATCTAGATAAACTCCTTCCCTCCTCCTCTTTGGCTTGGTTTATTTCTGTCGGGTTTCTTACCTTGTTGCCTGTATTAACTGGATCTAGAAAAGCATCCCCTTTTAACCTGTTTTCCTTCTCCTCTGCAACCCACAGCTTTGACTTTTCTGGCAGTGAATCGATCGGAATGCCACGTTAATTCTCCGCGTTTCTGTTTGCGTTTCTGTGACGCTGTCTCGTGATAATGTGGTTTCAGGCTGCTGCGGGGGAAGGCTGGGGTAAAGGTGACAGGCTCAGATCACTCATCCACCCCTTCACATCTCTTCAGAGCACTCAAATCACTCAAAGCTTGATAAGTTGTTGGGAATCCTCTAAGAGGAGACCTTGTACTAGGTAAAAACACCAGGGTTCTGCACATGGGCCACCCTTTCCCTCCTATCCCAGTGCAATCCTTCCCCCTCCTTGATTTCTCTCATGCCGTGTGACTGTGGCAGAAAAATAAAAGAAGAAGAAGAAAGACCAGCCTGGCCTCATGATTTCTGTCATGCGTAGCGTGGAAAAGAAATCCAGAGAACCAAAATTGTGGAATAACTTCTGCTTTTCCCTGGAGAGACAAACAGATCCCAACTAGTGGATCCAGGTAGGCTCGTGAGCTCAGGGGAATTGGAGGAAGGATGCTTTGAAAGCAGGAGCATTCCAGGCGTTTATGGAAGGAGAGCTGCACAGTCAATTGATAAGCACAGGTTGGGTAACAGGCTACAGGTTGGACTTGATGATCTCTAAGGTCTTTTCCAACCTTGCTAATTCTATGATTCTATGAGGTTGGGAGGCACAGGGCTTGCTCCTCACCCTGTTACTGACTCCTCCTGTCCCCCCTTTATTTCACTAGGGAAACTGTGGTCTCACCCAACCTCACAAGGATAAATACACTGCAGATGGAAATGCGATTATAGAAACCCAGCCCTCCAAAAGACTGTCTCTTGCTTTAGTTAACGAGGATTAAATGCTTCAATGTCTTCCAAAATCTGGGGCTAATGCTTTATTACAACAGTCAGACTGTTGGAATTGGAATATTTCACCCATCTGCAGGAGGATGAGTGACCTCTCTGTCCCACAACCTCGGAGTACCGCTTGGCCACCACCCCAGTGGTGTCAAAGCCAAGTCAGGATCAAAGAGGAGAAGGAGGGGCTGTTAACGTGGACTCTACACCACAACTCAGCCAGTTCAGAGCTTCCTTACCTGTTGCTATCAGATGTGCTTAATAAGTCCACGGCATACTGCTGCTAAATAAACCCCGGAGAGATGAGTCTTTGCTGTCCTCCTAGAAAATCTACCTGTTTTCTGTGTAGATATTAAGGGTGGGGGTTTTTTACAGGCTCAGCTGAGGAGGGGCTCAAATGACTGATCAAAACTTCACAGGTAGGTCCAGTTGATTTTGTGGTAGGCACAAACTTACACTTGCTGAGCATCGCTTTGCCTGGAAATCAGCAGATCCCGCTCAAAGCCTGCCTACTGATAAAGCTCATCTCCTAAGCCTTTGCCACCTGCATGTGGATAATGCTGAAGACTCTTCTTCTCAAGACCTTTTGGGCTGGACAATTCATTTTGAAAAGAGAGAATTCTCACGCCCCAGTGTGCTCGTCCTTGAGCTGGGGTGGAAGGGGATAGATACCATGTTCACAGGGAGACCCGTCCTGGGGGCTTGCACTGAAGGAGCAGCTGGAGAAACCCATCTTGGAGGACACCTCTAGGGTGGGGAGCACTGCCAGGAGAGCGAGGGGAAGTTGCAGACCTTCTCTGTCCACTCTCAGCTAGCTGGGCACACTCAGAACATTGTCTCCAGCCAAGTTTGGGAGGCAATATGAAGTTGTCCTGGATCCTGCTATTGACTTGGCTTCATGGAACCATGTATTAGCTCTTCTCCTCCCTCAGCACTGCACCAGTATTGACAGATGATGTGCCTTGGAGCCGTGCAGCTCAGAGCAGTTGTGGATCTCCCCTCTGAGTGACTCCCCAGGACACGTCTCTGGTCAAAGAAAGGGCACAGGAGCTCCATATGAAAGGCTAAAGGTGTATGTGAATACCTGAGACCTTTCATTTATCTTTTCCCCTGTGGCTACAGGGGTTCGTCATCAGGTAAAAATGAACTCAGTAGCTCGGGCTGTGGCAAAAATTGCCTTAGAACGTCAAGCAGCAAACAGGGATGTCATTAATGGGATGCGGGTGTCTAATTATCTCTAGAATTGCAGCATAAATCTGAACCCATTCCTGCATCAAGGGAGATTCTATCGCAGAACCGCTGCTGGGACACCTGAACTCTTTGCCTTCCCTTGCGGCTTGAGATGGACCTTGAGTCATCTGTCACAGAGAGTTGTTATCTGTTATCAGCAGGTCATTGTTTTGTTCCAGTAGAGGTGGGCTGATGCCGTACCTGCCACAACAAGCTCTGAAAAGTCTGGCTGCCAGCACAGAAGGCAGACAACTCGTAAATGACCTTATCTCTGTTCCTGGCTGAACACCGTGTCCAACAAACTAATGCCAAGCCCCGCATTTCCGATTGCAAAGAAGCAAAAAGTACCAATAATTTTAAAAGGGAGGAATTATCCCAAATCTGCTTGTGAAGCAAGAGTCCTGAGAGCACGTCTACATGTGCAAGCTTGTGGATAATCCTGTTCTTACAGAACGGAAAGGCAAAACAGGTGCCTCTCAGGCAGCGCAAGGCTAAAGAGTTGGGCTGTGTTTCTCTTACATCCAGGTGACAGTCACGAGTCCTGAGTGAAAGGGGCCTGATACCCCCCAGTCTCCATGGGTGGGGAGTATCAAAGCAAGGCAAAGCTAAAAGATTGGGTCTAACGCCTCTTCCTGTGTATTTTTGCAGGAGATGCCACCTACCTGGACATCTTCCGGGAATTCTCTCACATGGCTTCCAACAACCCTGAGAAACTCAAAAGGAGGAGCCTCCATTTCAGCCACTCCTGCAGATAACCCCTTCTTCCTTCCCTCCCTCCTTCTGCCAAGACCTTCTGCTGGAAAGTCACACTCGGAGCTGCCTGAGCTCCGCGGGGGCAGAATGGCAGGAACGCCTGGGCAGGTGGAGCAGGCAGGCTGAGCTCAGCTACTGGAGAAACACCTTCTCTGCTCAGACACGCTTCTCCTAGAAACCTCTGGTTCCCCTGGGGTCTGCTGTTGTGCCCCGACCAGGAAGATGAGAGACCTCCCAGGGGTAATTCCCCAGCAGGTTTGCATTCAGACTGTGCGCTTAGCTCCCGTGAACAGAGTTTTAAATGAGTTAAGCTGATCTTTCAGCTCTCGATGCCCACGTTGCTGTTTCTGGGGAAATCTTTCCCTTTCCGGGCGTATGCGAACACCAGCGCTTACGATACGGTAGCAGTGCTCGCCCCTAAAATGAAGTACAGCTGAGTGCTGGTGAGGAAAAGGCTGAAGCACTCCAAAAACCGAGGGAAAGTGAACGTTGCAGACTTTCAGTTGTGCTGCTTCATGGCAGTGTTGCTGGAGCCAGACTGCTCGGCTCATTAACTGCCAGCACCAGCTCTTTGCTGTGCTCTGAGTTACGACCAGCCTCCCACAGCGGCCACACGGAACCATAGAATTATTGAGGCTGGAAAAGACCTCTGAGATCATCGAGTCCAGCCTATGACCTAGCACATGATGTGGTTCCCTGTGGCACAAAGCCCTCCACACGCAGACCTCCCATCTCTCACCCAGGATGCAGCACCAGACTTGGAGACATTTGGTTTAAGGTGGGCTAGGAAATAAAATCTGGATTCCACGGCGATTTCACAAGCAATACTGAAACCAGAGTCTGGTTCCTTCCCTCGGGGGATGTGTCTCATCTCCTGCTAGTTGTGCGTCTCACCGCCAGGAGAGTTTTGCTCTTCTGCAAGGCACGGCTTTCAGTATTATTTTTGTTGGTTTGATTATTGTATGCCCTAGTTACCAGAAGTAACAAAAGGTTACGTGTGGACTATACAGGTATAGGCACCATGGCGTAATAAATTGCGTTGTTAGAGCGAGATATATAAACTATGACGTGCTGAAAATATAATATATCTTATGGCAGAAGAAATGTATTTTTTTGAAAAGGTGGGTGTGAAAAAAGCTCACGTGCAAATGGTATCTATGGACTGAGAATAAAGACAGGAGTTTTCTCTTAATCCACACACATTTCCTCGTTCTTTCTGGTTCTAGATCTTCACAAGCCACTTTGGGAGGAGAGAGTTTAAAAGATGAAATTTATTGGGGTGCAGGTTTAGGGCTTGAAAAGAAGCAGCTGGATGAACTTTCCTCCAAAGAGACACAGGATTCCAACCCTTTTGGTAGCCCTCCTGTTTTCTCTGGTTAAGACATGCTCTTCATTAGTGCTGTCAATGACACACAACAGCAATGTGGCAGCTGAATGGACGTTTATTCAGAGCATTTTATTATTTTAAAAAGTTACAAAACCAAGCTCATCGATTTCTTGTTAACTCTTGATTGCTACAGAAAGCCATCGACAAGATTAGAACAGGGTACAACCCTCCCGTGCAAACATCATCATCAAAAATAAAGGTCTTATTTTATGTACACATAAATTATTGTCAAATATTAACATAAAAACATCTCTGCTTATAAACAGACTGCAACAAAAATGCAGCGTTGTTTTCCTTGTCTAAAGAAATCAGATGCTTCATCTGGGATGTAAAAAAGCCTTCGACCCCACTTCTTCTCTTTCCTTTCCTCCAAGGTACTAAGTGTCCTTTGAAAGAATCCAGGTTTTAAGTCCGAAAGCATCTCAGCAGCAGCAGCAGCATTCTGTGCGTTGCCCTCAAAATGCAACAGCAGCAGGTGAAGGACAGGGAGGTGCCTTGGAAGCAAAGCTGCAGCCAGGGCCACCTCTTGTAGTCCCTGCTCTGTCATCCTCAAGCCAGCACCGACCGATGGGAGCCTCCGTTGGGAATCTTGCCACTAACAGCCAGGCTGACTGTCCTCTTGAGGCCGTTTGTGAAATGTAGATGGGCCTGTCTGAAGCCACAGGCTGGTTTCCTCACGAGGGTTTAGGAGTTAAAAGCTGTGAATAGGCTTTTATGAGGACCCAGCGGCTGTCCCAGGGAGCAGCAGGAGAGTTCTCCCCTCCCCAGACACTCATTAGGAACAAAAGAACATTGCATGATGCCTGAATCCAGGACACACGGATGGTTTAATCATGAGGAGGGTGGCCAAGCTCAGCAGTGTGGTGGTTAGGTGCTCACAGATCCTGAATGTTTCTATTTGCAAACTTTGAGCATTGAGTTTTGAGCCTCTCACTTCTCTGTGCACGCAAACAAATCCTGAGCGATTCAATTCCCTTCCAAAGAGCTGTCCTTCATGTATCTAAAACCATTGAGCACCACGTCTGGGCAAAGCTCTGGCATCTCCACCTTGCTGGAGAGCGGGTGAAGATGCAGGTCACTGTTGTTGTCCCCAGCAGCAGTCACTCCGGAAGGGTGAGTACGAGCAGAATCATCACCTTTTCCAGCTTCTTCTTGCACAACTCGGTAGTTTTCTAGGGTCAAGCTCACGCTGGGGATGGTAGGAGTGCGAGCTACTTTCAACGTCTTCTTTGCCCTGAACCTTTGGTAGCAGAAGAGGAGAGACAAGACCAGCGTATCTATGAGGAGCTCAAACATTTCAACTACAGACAACACCGAGGATCCAAACCAGAGACTCCACTGGCTTCCCATGCTGGACAGAAGCAGATTCTCCTGCGGAAAGAATCAAAGGGTCGTGTTTATCAAACACGGCAGAGCTCTGGGAAAGGGAAATTCTTGCCTACTGCCAGCAGGTTGCTTAGCAGCTTCCTATTCGGGGAGTAATTTTGTGGAAAATGGGAAATTTTAAAGTCTCTTCCTTCAGGAGAATAATCCCATCCCGTCTTGGGGGTTGGAAATAATCCTCCCTCCAACCAGACACAGCAAACCAGAGCTAGTGAGAAGTAACAAGGTTATGAGCTGAGGTGGTGCAACCTACCGAGAGTAAAGGAGACTCGTTCACAGACTGGTAGTAGAGCTGCTTGTAGAAGATAGTCACCTTGGCAATGTCCTTCCTGTATCGGGGAGAGAGAGAGGGAGGTTAGCAGTGGTGGGATGTTCACGTGTCATTCACCTGGTGGAAGGTGCTGCTGGCATCAGGCTGGTCTCGGTTTCACATATTCATTGCTAGGCAATGGGTTTCACCACTCGCTCCTGAGGGTGTTTAACGTGAAAAGGCTTTCTGAAGGAAATATCTCACAGTGTTGTGAGGAGAGATGGGAAATTTATTGGACGACCCTGTACATTTTTCTCTCGTCCTCCCTTTCCAGTCTAAGATCTACAAATTCTGGATGGATGAAAAGTTAATCCGCAGTTTTAACAAAAGTACCTTCTCTCAGCGACTGACCTGTTGCTGGTAGAGTTATATCCATTCTGATGTCTCAGAGCTTGGCGGACCCAGTCCTGCAGCAGAGCACACAAATGTTACTGGCAATCCTTTCTCCTGAGGCTTTGCATGTTTAATGTTATGCAAATGTAGATTCCGTAAGCAACCAAATGGCAATTGCAAATCATAAAAAGGGGCGTAATTGATAGTTTTATAGCACAGAGTGATCGCTATCAAGGAGCAGTTTCATTTGCCAGAACAGCAAGGAAATGCACGCTGATATTTGAGGTATTTTGGTTCTTACATTCTGCTTTTAATGGTGACCCCACCAAGTAATTTCCTCTTTTGAAATGTATTGGTTGTCCCAGCCCATGGCAGGGGGTTTGGAACTAGATGATCTTTAAGGCGCCTTCCAACCCAAACCATTGTAGGATGCTATGATTCTATTTCCATCCACATGAGCACCTGTTTCACATGAATTAATTGCCTGGTCATGCAGCCTGAATGCTCATTTGACGTGAGAACATGAGAAACGGCAAGAGGTCACCTGCTGACTCACAGAGTTTCCACTGCAGCCCTGCAGCACCTCACCACCAGTCGTGAGTTGCTGCACCACAACACCCACTGGAAGCAGAAAGTCATCAGCAGCGCTCTGTAGGTGGGAACTAAGGCAGTGAGGTGAGTTCCTTGAGGTCACAAGGAAGTTTGGGTGACAACTAGAACTGAATGTACCTCGCTAGCATTTTAGTCTGGCAGGGTCATCCGCCTGGGCCCAGGTTTTGGACCAGTTTGCTTTATTTGCCGCTTTGTTTGCTGTTGCCCGAGTCGTTGTTTTCACCCTTAACTTTAACATTCCACATTATCCCTCCTAAACACAGCAGTTGTCAATATGAACTACCTGAGACTTCACTGATGGCCACTTGGCTGTCCCAGCAGTCACCTTATACAGGGATTCCCTGCGAAGATAAAAATGGAGATCATGATCACCCTCAGCATTGAAAGCGAACATGTGAAGGAGTCTAACAATGCTAACGACTTGCCCAAAGCAGAAGATCTAAGGGCAGCTCTTGAGAACTTTGGGAAAAGCTTTGCAAGGCAGCTTAGGAAATAAAACCAGAGGTTGCCTGAAAACTGTTCAGGTCAGGAGAAAAACTAGAATGGTTTCGAAATCCTGACAGCTTTTCTTTGTTGCATTCTAAAACCAAAATATTTGATATCTTGCTTCAAAATTGTATCTTTCCATTTTGGAGTTGACCTACAAGAAAAGAGGTGAACCAAGAGAAGTAATATAGATTAAAAATGACACAAGCAATTTGGTTGCAGCTTAATAAAACATTCTGTGAGATTGAAACAATTTCTCCTCTCTGCTGTGATGCACACAAACGGTTTTTGTCTGATTTGCCTAATGCTATCACCTTTTTCCTTTCTCAGCATTAGAGTTCAAACATCAGACTGAAATCTTGGGTTGAGAAAATGCCAGAATTCAGTCGGTGAGCTGGCCGATAAATTTTTCACTAAGTTCCCTGCATTTCCACCAGTGTCATCTCCCTCTGCAAGCTGGCATTTTCTTTTCGCTCTACTTTTGGAACCTACCGGCAAGGCTTGGGGCACTGGTCAAAACAATTCAGGTGATGATTTCTGAGCCTGTTGTACAGCTGGTAAAAGCAGTGACCTGGTGAAAGAAGCAGGAGGAACACTCTCAGGTGCTTCTGAAATGGAAGGTTACCAAAGGGAGGGCTACCAAAGGCCATGAGGTGATCCAACAAGGACAAGCCAGCAACTCTTCTGCTCTTACCCCATGCAGGTTGTTTATTGTAGTCGCAGTACTCAGCACCAGGAGGCAGCGGGTAGTAGTAATAGCCACAGCCACATTCTTGAACCATGATGTGCTGGAAGCAGGAATGCAAACAAGCCTGGAAAAGAGAGAAGGCAGGAAAAATGGGATGAGCCAGAAAGTCTCAAGCGCTCAGATCTTCAGTCTGCAGCGTGTAGCTGCTAGGAGACAACAGACAGGTTTTGCTACTACAGAAAGACACTGGCCATCACCAGAGCGTGATGATGCAAAAGGTTTAAAAGGATTTCACTTTTCATTCCTTGCCTTCACTTCTGAAAACAGGACTGAGCTCAGTGAGACAGAATTTTCCCCAGCTCCCTTTCCATTCTGCCCAGTAATATCTCTCTCTCTCATCTCCAGCAATGAATCTGCTGGTTTGTACAAGCACTCTGGAGAGTGAGGTATGACTTGTTTGCTACTCATCCTCTCTGAATAAGCTGGGGCCTTGGTCGGCCGCTCTGACAATACCTGCAGGGTGTAGGAGTTGTTGTACAGGAGTTTAACGTTCACATCATCGCCATTAGTCGTGCATTTCCCATAATTGCCACCCAGGCGATTCACCTCATCCTGTGGACACAGAAAAGAGGCCTGAGTGATTAGGAGCTTTAATTGGCCCCAGTCCATCACCAGCTAAACTTAACTGGATGGAGCATCATATCGAGGTCAGGAAGTGTAGTAATGTATGTGAGCAGCCGAGCTAAACCCTGATAAAACCCCATGTATAGAGAGGAACGAGGCAGACGTAGGAGGTGCACATGGTTGGTCACCAAGGTTCAGCTCACAAGCAGTCAGGTGTAAGAACCTCAGTGCAAAAAAACCAGAGACTGTGGTGTACTGAGGACCAGAATTCCACTTGCACATTTGGAATAATTTTGTTTTACCCTTGGGAACCCGAGCACAGGGTTTGCATGAGTATATACACACAGTTAAGAGGTGAATACGAGTCCCACAAGCTCGCTGGATGAGTCACTCCCAGTGTTCAGCTCCTCAAAACTTCCTGCCATCAGAAGGAAAAGAAATGAAACTCTTGAGCAAGCGGCCAACCTGCTGAATGCCGATGGTAGTCGCAATGCCTGGTCTGATGTCAAAGCCTTCGTGCTCCAGGAATGGTGTCTGGTTGTGGTTGTGGATCATCACTTTCACACCTGCGACTGTGGACAAGAGTGGGATGTGATCCTTCTGCTCTGCTCTCAGGATAAGGGAAAGTCCTGTCAACCACAGAAAAGGGAAGCATATAACCATGTGCTTGGGGCCAAAACAGGAACACCTTTACATCTGGAATGCTCAGCCTAGATCAAATTGCTGTCTTAGCTCACAGAAAATAAATCATTTTTCCTTAGAGACCCAGGGAGTGGTGAGGCAGCAATTGCAGCAGTCTGTTCCAAAATGGTAATAATACTTTGCTTGAAAACTAAAATAATATTCTTCTTTTATAAGTTAAGGTCGGCTGATAGGGCTCTCATATACGGGTGGCTAGTGAAGCAAGCACATATCATGTGCTACCAGACTAGAAGAGAGGGCTGTGTTAGTAAATCACGTGTAGAAGACATATTTAATCCAGATAACATACCGTAAGGAATTCCTGGCTTTGTAGCTGTCCAAAAGGAGTCTGTTCCCTTGCTGTTGAAAGTATAGCAGCTTCCAAAGACCGGGTGGTGAAAGTGAACATAGTCACTGAAACCAAGAGAGATTTTGATGGGTTTTAATAAAGAGGGGAGCAATATCATTAGTTCTATGTAGAACATGTTCTGTGTGTAGGTGTGGAGAGGAGCATAGGACTCCTACAATGCTGATGTCTGGGTTCCCAGTCCCACGAAAGGCTGTTCTTTCCCTCAGACAGATCTCCAGCATGGGCTAAGCCTGGCAGCATGCCATGAGGTGCAGCGCCTGCGCTGCCTGGAAATGTAGGCTTGGTTTCAGTCTCCAAAGTCCTTGAGTTCTGCTGAGACCATGAAGCAAAGTACCTGGGTCTGCAGGGCTCCCCATCGTATTGACAGGAGTAGACCATGTCTTCTATTTGCTCCTCGTGATCAGAAATGTTGATGATGACTGGCAGCTGGGACATGATGTTCATGTAGTGAAACCTGTACCACTCAAGAATTGCATCCATCCCAGAGGCGTAGGTCTTGTAGAAGCAATTCCCACCAGTGGCATTGCACTGGAAGAAAAGGAGAGGGAGCCCTTCAGCAGAGCAGGACACGACAGCCCAAGGGTAACAGAGATCAGGAGGTGAAGGTAATACTGGATACAGGGAACTTCTATTTATTTTTTTTTTTTTTTTCATTATGTGAAGCCTCTGATCATTTTAGTTATCACAGAATCCCAGAATGGCTGAGATTGGAAGGGACCTCTGGAAGTAATCTCGTTATGTCCTTGAAGCTGAACTAGGTGTGCTACTTCATCTCAGGGGAATGAGCAAAAAGAGGCAGGAGAAGAAACCAGACAAGTAAACTTCAGTGCCTTGGGAAAGGGAAGAACAGCGCTGGTGGGAATTCTCTACAACCCATGAATCATGAACCAAGCAAGTCCTGAGTCGCTTGCTTTGTTCTTCCTCTGGCCTTAGCCAGGTGAACACCCACAGATCCTGGTTAAAGTGTGCCTGGTGGAGGACCTCAGGATAGGGCAGGACCGTAACAATAAAGCAAAAATTGCTGGCTTTTCAAGCCTCATCAACCTCTCACAGCTTCTGCTCTCACATCTACGCTAACCCTGTTTTCAACATGAAGCACTTGAAGCTGTCACATTCTTCTCCAAAGTCACACACACACATTTATTGTATTAATCCCCTTGATTTGTTATCACTGTCTCTCATTTTATCTGCAACATTTCCAGTGCCCCCAGGACCACAGAGGGAATCCTCGCGTGATGTTTCTCTGTTATTTCGAGGCTCACTTGCTAAGTCTGGATATTTTTAGAAAGGGGTGCAATGATTCCCCAAGCCTGTGTATTGGGTTTGGCTACCAGGCTCCGCTAAGTTTGTGACAAGGACTTTACAAGTGGGTGGGCTGTGTCAAGTTGTTGGTGTTGCTATTGCTTCTCTTCAGCAATCAGCATAAACTGTTAGAGGTAGGGATGGACTCTCCTGAAACATCCTTCAAGGTGTCATTACACAGCACTGAAACTCCATTTTTCCCTCTTTATTTTTTTTTGGACTGTGCCTCGTGACATCTTTGTCAGGCCCCTGAGTGCACTTTTAGACCTTAATGGCCATAAGCAGCCTCACCTGGAGGACTCCACCCACACCCTCTACCCGTGGGGCTAGGAGCTTATTTAAGCTCAGCCCCGGGTCTCCAGCCCCTCTGCTGGTTGNGGGGCCAATGCCTAGCTTCAATAAATTAATTTGTTAGGAGCTCCAGTAGTTGATTTTCCAGTTGCTGGATCCTCCAGTGAAAACCTCAGAACCTGTAGCTGTGCAGCATCAGCTGCACAAACTGGCCTTCCTGCCAGCCCAGTAGATAATTATGCCAGGGGAATTACATAATTCCTTTATGATGCGATTTGAAACTTCTCGATAAGCCGCCCCTGCTGTGGGAGCCTTGCTCGACCAGCGGAGCCGCACAGGCTTCCAAGGACGTTGTATGGTTTCCTTAAAGCCAGTCTGTGATACAAACCCCAGGCTGGATCAGCTCTAGCATGCACCGTTCCAGAGATTGGAATGGTTGCTCGCAGTAGCTGTGTTCTTTCAGGGAAAGACCTTTTATCAGAGCACAGAATCGCTCAGCAGCTCAATCCAAGTCACAAGGCAGAGTTCCCTCTATCCTGACTCAGTGTGCGAAATGAACTGCTACATGCTGTTGCACAATTCCTAACAAGATCTTATCTTAAAACCAGTTTGGAAGTAACAATATTTCCTTTCCACCTCTGTGAGGCAGAGAGATCTCCCTCTGCCTCCAGCCTCCTCCAGGCTGCAGTCATGAGGTTGCTGACCCATCCTGAACCCTTGTGACTAAAGACGTGACTCCGGCCGAGGGGAAAGCACGGTTACCTGTATGGGTCCAGGTTGCAGATGGTGATTGCCGGAAACATCTTGGGCTCCGAGTGCATTGACATGGTGAGGACAACAGGGTAGGCCCAGTACTGGCTGAACATGAGTGCAAACTGCCAGTACAACATGCCAAAGCTGGCGAGCAGCAGCAGAGTCCAGAAAGCTGTTTTCATCCTATTGCTGTCTGAGCATACGAGGCGGATGGTGCCATGGATTGTCGTGTTCTTACAGAAGAACTCAAACATGTCCTTGAAGGAATCGTAAAACTCAATCAAGCCTTCTTTCTTCTCCTCTTCTTCTCTTGCTGCTTCCTGCTCCATCCTCTAAGTCTGCTTCTGTTCAATTAAAAAACAAGAATAAACTTATTAGCTTATTAGAAAGCCCAAAGCCAATCTGTGAGCTCTTTCCAACAAGGGTATCAATGAGCTTGTTATTAGCAAGAGCTGCAAATAACTGTGAGCTGAGACTCATTTGGCTTTCCAGCATTTGGACACCAGGAAGTAGCAAGGAGGTCAAACGTTCTGCCCCGGGAACGTGACGCATTCTACCACCCTTACACTGTGACTACTCTGTTAGTATGGATGTGCGAAGTTAACGTGACTAATACATGAGCTGCTGCGTAGTTTTCTTCTTTCTAAGAACCAATATTCAATTCTGAAGCACCGTATGTCGCTGTGCATTAATACAGATCTGTAAATAGTTCATTGTTATGAATATATCATTAGTGAAACGTGCTGGGCTATAGCCCTGAAACAAGATTGTCTCAGAATGAGCAATATGACTTCACCCTTACATCAAGGAATTGGGATAAAATCCAACTTTCAAGTCAATGAAAGGGACAGATTATGAGCTGGTTTTAATTCTTGCTGTACGAGTTCTCATTCTGCAAAATGGAGGAAAACAGGATTAATTTCTGCCCTCCCTGAAACAGAGTCGCTTCCAAGATGTAATACAGGAGGTACTGCATAGTTTGGTTGATCTGAATCAGGTATTTAGTAGAAGTGGAGAAAAGCATCACCTCAAACGAAACCACAGATGGGATTAACTGAAATGGGATGCAGATAAAGCATTGAAGATACTACTTAAAATAAAATGCTCTGGGGTTGTTTCTGAAGACCACAGAAATATTAGTTACTGCTATCGACTGAAATTTTGCCACCTATCTCTTACATAAATAGTTTCTTCCAGAAATCTAAAAAGTCTCCTTCTCTCTATTTTACAGAAGCGAAAAGGAAGCACGGAGACTGAAGATCACCCAAGAAGAGTGGCATAACTGGAAATCAAAATCCCTACCTCCTTTGTCACGGTAAGTAGAGCATCTACTGTGCTACTCTAGATAACTTCAGACTTTATGCTGATGAAAGTGTGAATGTTATTTATGCACATATGTTGTAGCCAGCACAGACTGAGGACGTTTGCCCAGGCTTTAGTACCACATTGGGACAGTGGACTAATGCTGACGTGCTTCCACTTACTGAAGGTGACATCAAGTCCTGTAATATGGATGTTCCCAAACTTACAGCACTCTGTGAATCACCCCACCTATTATGCTATTAAGAGAAGTTTACTGAGTACAAGACTTTGGTTCAACCTTCGCCCCAAATAAAAATCTTATACGGTTACAGAGTTTGAAGACAAGACAAAGAGGGTGCAAAATAACTAAAGAATTTTGGCAAGTGGGCAAACGAAATAGAAGCTCAGGCCTTTTATTGAGTTATAGACCTTGATGTGTTTGGTGGTGGCTCAGTCTGAGGTGCCAATGAGGCTGATACACACTAGTGCCCTGACCTGCAACCCCTTTATCCTCAACTAGACCTCTCCATTAAACCATGGCCTTATTTCCAAGGTCTTTTGGGCAGGACACTTTATATGGAATGATCTCCAAGTGATCCAAGCTGTTAAGACATTCTCATCAATGTATTTCTAGGGTCCTTGGAATAGAACACTTCATATGAAACAATCTCCAAGCATTACAAGCTGTTAGGACAGTCTCTTCAATGTACCTATTGGTGTCAAAAAGACAGGGAATAATCCTTCAACAGCAAAGAGCTCTCGGCAAACTGTATCCCAGATTAGCTTTAAAATAGCCCACAAAAGTGTGTTATCTGCCGAGGAAACCCAGTTGATCACAAGTTGTTTTCCCCACAGCCCATTACATATATCAGGTCTGTATTTTCCAAGATAGTTTAACAATAACAAAACTAACTCAAAGGCATACGCGCCTCCTTTATACTCTTATAATTCAACATGGGAAATGATTTTTCAAGTGTCATGCAAGTCCTTGCCATTGAACAAGCACAGGGAGCCCAAGCAAAGTGAAATTAAAAAAAAAAAGGCACAAGCAATCACCAAATGTGTGTGATAAAGAAGTGGGAAATGAGTAATTCCACTTTTGTTACAAGATAACACTGATTTTCTGCAGTGAACTGTTAATTCCACCCAGACTACACAGAGCCACGGGACTCTGAACCACTGGGTACAATTTTTATCAGCCAACCTTAGACCTAAATTCTTAAATCTGAATATTTCCTCAGTCAAAAAAGAACTGTCTGTGGCGAACTCCAGAATACCCCCTATTGCTACACATTTTTTCAAATTGAACACTTATGATAAATTGTGTGTTCAACCTTTATCTTACTCAGGTCTTTCTTATTTTAGTTGGGTAAGAATAAGTGCGAATAAGCCTGTGGTTTACATTAAGAAATATATGGAGTAAGTCCTTAAATATTGATGGTGTTTTAAGATAAAAATGAAAATCATGTGAGACTAAACTGGGAAAATGTCATTTGTTACTAGTCAGTTACACTAGCCAGCATTGCTTTCATGAGGAAAAGGTAGAATAGAAGTTAATAATTACCAAAAGTGAATGCTAAATCAAACCCATCAAACTTGCTTTTTCTATTTATAATTTTGAATCTAAAAAAAACCCCCAACAAACCAAACCCACCTGTAAGCGTTCAAACCGTGGCTTTCAGAGACAATCCACAATTTTCAGACATTCTGACTGGGCTTGTAAGGCTACGGCTACTTAGTTCATAGCACTTGAATCTACATTCTTAAAATAACTAGAATGAAATAGCATATGATAATAAAAAAAAACCCCAAACAAAAACAAAACAAGAACAATCAAACCAAACAAAACGCGTGGATAGGGAACAGAACATCCTCTCCCCACTGGTTTCCCAGATCAGCCTACCACTAATTTATTTAGCATAGTAATTGCTGTCAGGGACTTAACTAAACATGTAAGAGCAGCGGTGACCTGGTGCCGCTCTTGTCTGCGGCGAGTGCCTGGAGAGAGGCTGCAGGTCATAGGAAAGGCAGTGGAAGCTACAGAGCAGTGGCAAACAAGCACGTGTTCGTGGAATATCACAGCAACTCCAAGCTCAACACATCCTAAACACATGCAAATGTCACGCCAAATATTTAACCATGTGCACAGGCATCTGTATCTATATCTACATATCACAAAAACATAAAGAAATACACAGTAAATCAACCCAAACTCAATTGCAACCCCACCACCACTGCCATACCTTGGCCGAAACTCTATCTTTGAGCGTTTAGAGCAGCCACTAAACTCAGCCTTTGGCTTAATCCCGAGCAGAAACCAAGTCTTGGTCCAAAGCTTTCAGCTTTCCGAACTGCAGACACATTGAGAGCTGGCCAGCCTATATGGATCAAATTGATGACATCAAAAGGGGCAGGACTCAAGACAGATCATGCAAATTATTCAAAGCATGATCCGGGGAATAATAGGAAGTGAATGAACTGGACAAACAAGTTAACATCAAGGTTATGGTTGAGTTAAGGTCGGTTTGAGTGGTGGTGGTACATGATTTTTTTTAATTTGTTTTCAATGGCTAGAAAAGCTTCTTAGCCATAATTTCTACCAATACCTAGGGAAATAACCATGAATCCTATAAGGTTCTTTCCATTGTGAACTTTCCCATCAAGGAACTAGCTTTCTGCCTCCTTCTCGTGGTTTCCGGAGGCTTACATGATCACTCGTAATCAAAGCCATTAAGGTTTCCAAAGGTGTGCTTGAGGAATTGCATACCTCCGTGTAATCTAAAATGATCAGCTACTCAGGCCAAGGCACACGTGGCACTGGATTTCTTCCTGCTTCCCCAAGAATTATTGCTCATTCCCGGTGTGCCACCAATACGCACTAAGAATTTGAAGTCCTCCAGAAGTTGAGGCTTGAATAGACTAAATCAACCGTCACACTTAATTTAAATCAGAACACCCTGGGTTTTGTAACACTGCTGAGTTAAGACTTGCAGAAGTGATGCAGAAGTAGATTCGGAATCCTGGGACTGCTAAAACACAATCACCTCAGCTCGCTTGCATCATTAGTACTGACATCAGCCCGGTTGGAAAACAGCCCTGCAGTGGTTTTGCAAGAACCTCGTTATATGAAAATGTGAGTACTGTGGGTATGGAGAATGTTCAGAGCTCCTGCCAGCCTTTTAAAATTGGCTGAAACTGGGTTTTCTGTTACCCTGCAAGTTGCAAAATAACGTCATTGGCAAAGACAACTGAAATCTCTCGTCAAATTGAATCCACAAGGAAGGGAGAAAGGATAAAGAGTAGGGGAAACAAACTCTTCCAATGTTGACTGGTTTCAGTCCTGTTTGTATTTTTAGCAATTACTTTGTGCTGGATTTTGTTTTGGAAAAACAAAACAGGTAGAACAATCACCTCAAATTTTAAAGCGATTATTCCAAAAGATGTGAATCCTATTAAACAGCTGCTGTTAATGTGGTTTACCACTCTTTGTCTTTGGTAGCAAAATTAAAACTAACTGAAAAATATTTTATTTTATGTTTTTTTTAAAGCCACTCTTTTGGGGTGTAAAAATTAAACTTTTAATTAAAAGAAAAATCCAATTAGCTCTTGCCTGAACAGCTACAGCAGAGCAAATTGTGACCAATCGATGAAGAGTGAAGTTGTTAAATTCTGATTTAAAAAAATCCTGAGTACACTGGAAAGCTAATTCTGTCACATCCATTTCTCTGTCCCCCACCCTTCTTTCTCTCTTCATTTTACATTGTGCAATAGCAAATGGCAACAATAAATCCTTGACAATGGAATTCTTGCACAATGAACATACACAAGACAAATTCTGTTGCCTCATTATGGCTGCAGGCCTCAGTGGAGAGATTCTCTGGCAGCGCATCAGAACAATCCCTTCTGAGCCAGCCATGAATTTTTCCTGCAGGAACAGAAGAACTGGATTTGCAGACAGGGCTGTCCCTCCAGCAAGAGACCATTGCTGCTTGCGCTTGCTCATTTGTCATCCCGTATCCTGAACTGGGAGGAGAGGGGCAAGGGAACGCTCTCGCTGCTGAAGAAGTAAGTTGGTGTTTCTTTCAAAATGCAGAAACAGATGACGGAGATAAAACCCATGAGAAAGTTCTTTAGGGTTGCAAAAAAGGCTATGCTATAATTATTCTCAGCGGGGCAGAAAATGTTTATTAGAGCTCATGGTACTTGTCGTGGAGGGAAGGAGTAAGTCTAATGCGTGCCCCCTATAGCACAGTAAATGTCAGTGGTTAAATGTCCCCCCGGACCCATTGTGGGTTACACAGAAGGATTTTTCCCATGCTGAAAGTTTTCCAACTCTGCTCCCTGAACTGCAATCTGTTGCCAAGTTGAGATTAATGGAATCACACCCCATTTAGTTGAGGAAGGCAATGCAGGTAAGGAAAAGAAAGGAATTTTGTTATCTTGCTTTTAAGCTTTTACATTACTGTCACTAAAGGAACTGTCCAAACTCCGCTCTTGGCTCTATGCGAACCTTGGTTACTGTGCACACTCAGCACGGATGATAACACAACCCTCGCCTCTTTGATAGACTGTGGAAACAGAAATGCAAATCAGACTGTGCAAACATGCCTTGGAATATGTGCCTGTCTTAGTATCAGCACCAGCTCCGAGTGACAGCAGAGAGGCAGCATGAGTATCCTGCGGGCAGAGAGAAGAGGCTTTAGCTTCTCCACATGGGCAAAAGTCACTCGGTGAATTAACATTCCTTGTGGAATGGACTCAGGTGCTTAGGGAAATCTACCACCAGATAATTTCTTTATCCTTGAGTATTTTGCTACAGCTGGTGCATGTGGAAAACATTTTGCTCTTTAGAGCAAAACCCTCTCATAACGCTGACTTTATTATCAGACACTAAGCAGATGAGCAGCACAATGTTCATCATCATGTAGAACATTCAATGTTCCCGCCTCCTATTACACTGTCCGTTGTTACAGGATTGAGTGAGAGTCTCAGATTAAACAGGAGAAGCAGTCATGATTGCTAACTAGTCCTTCTTGCTGTGACTGGCTAGTCCTCTACAGCTCAGATACTACTATTTTGTCCAATATCATCTTAAATGTCCCAAACAAGAGGTGCCACAGTGTCTGGACTTGCAATAACATCGAATTACAGACAGACAGATAAGAATACTTTTCCTCAGCATGTAAACCACAATCTTCTTGACTTACACAAGAACAAGAGAGGACACTTTAGCTACTCCTTCATGAAGACTTCCTCAGCTGCCTGAAAATCGCTTGCACTGAGAGGGCTAAACCAAACAAGCAAACTGAAACGACGCATCAGATCCCCCCTTGTCGCAGCTTTCCCTGCTGCCCGTACCACCCCGGGAACTTCGCTGTCATTTGCTGCCCACTGACCACACAAACTCTTGCAGTTATTAACTTTCTCCCTTGTTGCATTTGGTTCATATCATGCCCTCTCTCACTTCAGTGTTTCCTTACTTTCTGCTATTCCTCAACTCGCCTGCGTCTTCTGGAGATTCCTCACTTTTTTTCCTCTATACTGTTCTTGAGCCTGCGAGCTGAGAAAAGCAGGTTTCGGCATCATCCGCTTCCTCTGGGAATGGAAGGGATACGGAGCAGTTCCTGCACCCTCCTGCCTCCAGCAGGATTCGTAGATCTACAGTTTCATCTCGATTTTTAGCAAATCTTGCTTTACTCACGTCACTTGCTCCTGCATGAATGGCGTTTATTCTCCTGGAACGCTCCAGGTTACTCTGTCAAACCATCTTCCCATCTTTTCTCCCATGCCACAGGGCACAGCACCCCCATCCAGTTTGCCTCTCTCTGAAATCGGCGTGACTCGTGACTGGTTTTGTGGAAACTCCCTCACAGGGCTTTCTTCACGGCCACTGGATGAGCCAGTCTATTCCTCCTCCCACAAACTTCTGTGGGCAACTGTAGAAGAAGGAAACTCCCAGTCTTTTCCTCTTGGCATTTGTTGGTTGGCTGTGCTGTGTATGGGCTCGAATTGGCATGCATCGGGCTCTGCCTCCTGTATTTCTTCCCAGTTCTTACTAAGCAGAACCATTTTGTCATCTTTCCAAAGCAGAACACAATATTGTTTCTCTGCTGTCATGCTGGAGCAAGGAGCAGTACTCCAATGGGAGTGTTGTCAGCTTGTTCTGCCCTAGGCAAGAGGCAGAACCAAGGCAGTCCCCACCCTGGAGAGCTTCCAGACATTTGCTTAGTGTCTCCTTTCGACCCTAACCCAAATGTACCTGAGCTGATTGTGATTTTCAGATGTTTTCTGGAATTTCGGGATCTTCTGGGAATCCCCACATGCATTGCTTTGCTGGTGTGATGCTCTGAGCTGCGGCTGAGGGGGTCTCTATCTTGACACCACAGCAAGCACTGCCTGCAGAAATAGGATAGCATTGATGGACTTCAGCGTCCCTTTTGCACTGTTTTGCATCTAGCCAAAGCAGCCTCACGTGCTGCCGAGGCTGCCAAACCTGCTCGAGGAAGAAGCTAAACGCTCCTTCAGCGATGCTGAGCTCCCTGGTGCTCTGGTTTCATCACCAGCAGTGCCTGAGTTCGCCAGGCTAAAACAAGCCGGCACATCCTTACAAACCCCAGAAATCGCAGCAAAGAGCACACGCATCTTCTGCTAGTCACCAGCCGTTTGAACACCTCTTAATTACACCCCTTGTTGCGAAGAGGCCCCACGTAACCCCTGCTTTTCGTTCAGCCTCCACCAGAGGCGCAGAGGGTTAAAAATGCAGCCTCAGTAGCAAAATCCTGCTCCCTTCCAGTATGACCAAGCATTCATTTCCACTCACTCACCTGCCTGAGTAAGACGTCTGTCGCTGCTCCTGTCATCCCTCCAGGATAACACCTGCTTTTTGTTTCTCTTCCTGTTCTTTGTTCTTGTTTCTTTAGTCACAGGCCTCCGTAGATGCTGTTCCACATGTTCAGACCTGCCAGCCCCTCGAAGATGGTGAAATCCTGCTTGCGAGTGGATTTTTTGTTTGTTTATCCTACTCCAGCTCAGAGGCAGTAGCTGTAAGAATGCTGATGCAATTAGGACTGGCAGAGGTTGGAGAACATCAGTAAAAGCTTCTTTTTCTGTGGGTGTACCAGACGCCTGCATCCTGGAATCTCGGATACCATAACTCCATCATAAACAAACCCCAAATCTCCTCACACTGTTGTCCAAGCTCCCGGAGAAAGTGGTAGACAGTGTTTCTGGCTCCTGTCTTCTGGCGATAGGCAAGGAGATCTCTGCTGGTGATCCCTGCTCCTCTTGGTACCCAGGAGAGAGGTTGCAATACTCAGTAGCAGTTCACTGGGGCTAACCCAGTCACTTTAGGCTTTCCTACTGGGGACTGGAGCAGATGTCAACAAGAGGAAGAGGTGCTACAGTATGGCAACTAGGAAGGAGGGGAATGAAGAAACCGGGAACGAACTGCGCAAGGGCAAAACAGTCATTAGCAGATCAGTAACTGAAACTAGCTATTACATAAGTGGCTGTGTCAGCTGACATACCTCTTCAGATGGATGCTTTTTTGGTTAAATTCAGGTGCAATACTAGATTTTTTTTTAACCAGCAAGCTCTGAAGGATTCCTTCACCTCTTCATAGAACAACTCTATCCATGCCTGAGTCGGTAACAGCGAAGTCATAGCCCTGATGCCCCAAGAGCAAGCATACAAACAGTTCTGCCAGTGCTGAAAACTTTCAAAAGCACAACAATAATCTTCTGGATGCAGGTAAACCCTCCGGGAATTGTTGTGATAAAGAGCAGACTTTACTTTTAGAAAAAATGAGAGTTTTGCAACATTTCAGTGATGCCAAAGGCGATCTGTAACGCTAGGCTGATGTCAAGATTGCATCGATGACCTATTTTTGATTCATTCAAACTTGCAGAAGGTTATCTAGGAGACCCGTGAATGTCTCTGTGTCTGCTGGCTCTGATGTTTGGGGTGTGCTTATTCACGTGGAAAGCGCTGTGCTTGGCCAGTAAGCCCTCAGATTTGCTATTAATCACTTGTTTTTCATTGTTTTCATGCCCGGGAAAGCTTTACTAGCCAATCAAAGAGTAGAAATGCTGCTGTGTGACTTCCATGACCCATACCTTACCATGAGTAATGTGGAGGATTCAGTCTATCTGAGCAGCACAAATATCCCTGGTCTGACCTGTCTGTTCAACACGAGCAGAAACTCTCCGCAGAATTCCCCAAAAGTTAGCTCAGGAATGGTTTGTAACCTAAAGGAGGAGCTGAACTGACCTGGTGATGTTTTTTCCCTGAATTTACCCCATCAGGACCATATAAAACCCAAATAGAGGCAGAAATCTACTAACGCTTCACATCCCTTCGTTCAAAGTCTGCCTTGTTTGCTGGAGGGTCCCTGCTTGACAAGAAGATTTCATCCAGTCTCTAGCACCTTTGAAAAAAAACCCACACCAAAACCCAAACCAAAAAAACCACCAACCAAAATAAGAAAATAATAATAAAAAATGCAGTAGGAAGAGATTAAATTTTCCCTATCTGCCAGAACCTTTAAAGCAATGGCAATAAACACAAAATTCCACCCACAGACCAGAGTCTGCCAGAACGTGGGCAAAGAAATAACAGCATGAAAGCCTTAAACTGTTCAACTTCTCTCCTCTCTTGCTGGGCAGTCTTGGGCAAATCTTCCTGCCTCTCTCTCTGTTGCTTCATCTCTGAAACAGCCGTAATGACACTTGGCAGCATTGTTGAGAGGGTTAATTGGTGTTTGTACAAAGCTGGGGTGATGTAAGCTGCTGTGTAAGCGTGATGATGACTCCTGCTTTGATACTGCCTCTTCGTTGCGACAGGACGGGTTGTAGTCATCCTACAGTATCTCAAAATCTGGTTTTAAGAGGTATTCCTAGATCTCGCCTGAGATTTTAAGATGATCAGGACCTGCTCCTCTATTAGACAAGCTGGTGACGGAATTCTCTGTGCATTTAACAATCCTGCAGACGCCTTCCAGCGATGTGCAAGGGGCGCTGCTGACTTCACACCCCATATATTCCAAGCTTTAGCTTCCAGCCTCATCAAATGAGCTCTTTGCAATGCCCGTTGCTTCATAGAACAGACTTTCTTCTCACTTTATCAGCACGAGAGGACAAGATCTTGAGATTATTTTCACTTCTAGACCTATTTGTCATAAGGAGGGCTCTAGATCAAGAATGCCTGTAATTTGTGTTTGCTGTGCAGGCTGTTTAATGTGCCTCCAGAAGGGAACCTTTGATCTGCCACAGCCTTCAGAACATGCCCTGAGCATCCCTCAGGAGAAGACTCTCTAGGTCAAGATTATTCAGTGTAAATTGTGACATTGAACATCACCCTGTTATCGTGCTGCCTTGCTCCTCTTTCTGACAATCTGTCCAGTATACATTTATTATTAAGTTGCCCAGAGACTGTGCTGGTGGACATAAATTCTAAGCGTTATTTGTACGAGTAGTTCCAAAAGCCTTCCCTCCTCCTCTTCTCTTTAAAGATCATAGAATGGAATGATTTGGTTTGGAAGGGTTGGAAGACAGGTCTTCCTGCAAGGCTGCTGTTCTCCAAAAGCTTATGTCTACAAGTAAGCTGTTTATCTATACCTGAATTGATCAGGATCTGTCTATAAAAGAACGAATGTGCTTCTACATAGTGAATGTACCGTCTGCTCCAACTGTTCGGTGCCTGCCCATTTCTCTTTGTGAACATGAAGAAACAGATCAGATGGTGGAGCGGAGAACAAGGCTTTGTAGCTTGGGCTCAGTTTAGTGGGTACTCTGCATTGCTAAGCTCTATACAGGAAACATTTTATCACTGAAAGGCCCGATTCCTCCTGTCAGCACTGGAGACAATTCCTCTAGGTCAAGGCAGAGATGTATTTGTCAAAGAAATTTAGCAAAGCAGCCCATTCAATGAGTCTAAGCAGAGAAGACCAAACGATTGGTCAGCTCAGCCAAGACCTCCCTGTAGGACTAAATCGATATTTTAAACAAGTAAGAAAGAAAAACCCCACCGACATTCCATAACCAAAACTTGCTGTGAAATTGCAAATGATCCCTGTGAAGAATGATTATCTGTTGAGATCTGTGTAGAGATGGAACTTTAGCAGTAATGAAACCACAGCGGTTATGATGGCTTTGGAAGGCAGACACCCATCTTGCGAGGTAATAATAGTGACTAACCTTCTCATACTGGGCTGACTTTGGATATAAAGAGCAACGTAATCCTACAAGCGTCAAATACCGAAGAGGAGCACGCGGAAGCGGTGAAAAGCTCTGAGTGAAAGTGATGAACAGCAAGGAGAAGCTGGCATGTCACCCAATTTGTCTTTGCATCTTCAAGTGATGTCATTAAAAGGCCACTGATAGCCGCGTACCAATTATCGTTTGGGAAACGCAGGATGGAGAGGTAAATGGGAACTAGGTCCTGGTGATGGAGTTCCTAACCTAGCCATGGTGGAATGAGTGAGGCAGAGAAATGACCTTTCCCCTTTCTGACTCAGAAACCTGCTAGAATTATTCTTTAAGCAATGCTATCTCCTTGTCAATCATCATCAAGGAGGTCACGCCTGACCTGAGACAGGCAGGAGAGGAAATCAAAGTGGGAAAAAAGCTCTGGTTTCAGCACATTGATCAGGGATTTAGCAGTGCTTAGGTTCAGTTGCTTATTTTATTGAGGTCACCCCATGGCTGTCTGATTGCCCACTGCCTCTCCAGTTCAGAAAGTATGAAATGAAGTAAATCACCAAAAGTACAAAGCCTAGAAGTGTTAATTTGGCCTATAAATGAGCAACATTGATCGTTATCATTAACAGCAGCGATTACGGAAAACGAAGAATATGATTCACCTTTTGCACTTGCTGATGTGGAACCTTTATTCCAGAGAACTCAAAATAGATGACACTCAGCAAGTGATTAAGGGTGCGTGCTTTCAGTAAAGCTAGATAAATAATATTATCCTTTATATAAGAAGAAAAATGGAGTTGCAAAACAATTGACTGATTTCCTCGTGATTAACAATGAATCAGTGAGATTCAGGAACTACCACAGCTCTTCTCTGGAACTCAAGATATCACTTTGTGTTGATTATGAACAAGTTATCATTTTCCATTAAACAGAAAATAAATAGGAGGATCAGTTTCCTAGGGGACCAAGGGGAGAAGTCTACCAAATAACACAGCTCTATCAGATAATAATATAATTTAGTTGTGTAATACTATGAAGCAAACATGCGCTATAGTGTCAAAACATTCACAGAAGGAAAGTTACTCAGTAAAGCCTAAATTTAGAGCAATAAAACCCCTTGGAAGAGCAGAAAAACAAAAATAAGAGAAACAAATAAACACACAATACCTCTAAATTAACTTTTGGGCAGAGATGAAAGGAGAGCCAGCTGAGCAGCACTTTGCGAGGAACCCAAACCCCTACATTGTTTCAGCCACCAGAGCAACGGAACTCCTTGGAGATGGGAACGACCAAGATGTTGGAATGCAAAAGACATTGCTCATAGTTTAGACCTGGAAGTGATGCACCTCACGTGCAGTTGGAATTGGAAGGGAATTCAGGAAGGCAGGATATAATTACCCGGCACTAAATCTGGCCAAGACATGAGCATTTACGTCCTGTGCTCTTCTAAAAAGGTCTCTGAAGGATTATCAGTCAGGAATATCTCTTGGTTTGAAGGTGAGCTTGGGCAGTGGGAATAGTGTGATCCGATGGTGCTTTGTTACAAACATGAGCCCGGGACAGTGGTTTAGTTTCTCAGCGTCATCGTTCTCTTCTGCACACAAACATTTACAGTTGCAGTGCGTTCAGATGCTGGTGGTAGAGATTCACTACATATTGAACAGCAAATATCCTTCTGTTTTTAATAAGGTTTAGAATCCCAAATTTTGTTTGTTGAAAGCCCCTCCACTCCCTCAAAAAAAAAAAAAAAAAAAGCACAAACCTTATAAAACTTTTGCATTCCCCCCGCAATGAAAAGATACACTTCAAAAATACAGTTTGGCAATATTTATTAATGTTTAAACAGTGCAAACTCCAAATCCTAGCTAAGGCCCTTCAGACATCAGGGTCTGGAATGTATATTTTATCTAAAATAATTCGAAAATGGCATCATCAGCATCACTAAGCTCCTTGCAGCTGTGCCTTGTCTAATAAATGGTGCTCCCTTGCTCAATAAGAAATGTTTCTACAGCTTCCTGAGCTAAATCACCTGTTACTCACAGCATGAATTCTTCAAGGTGATTGTTCGGCTGCTACTTCTTCCTTAATAACATCCTAAAGATTCATTCTTTCCTCCCCTGTGGCTTTGCAGATGTTCAGCCCCAGGCCTGACTTACTTCTTCCAGCCCATTCAGATCAAGATTGCCACAGCTCCCTTCGTTCTGAGGACCCTGAGTATTCTTTTCCCATCTCTTCTCTCCTTCTGCGTTCCATCCGAGCTTCTTGCCCTTCTGCCCAGCTCCACCCTCACCTTTACTTGGTAATCTCCACCCACATCTCTCCTAGTTGGGTGTGATGCTCCTCAGCCTCCTCCTTCACTGATCCCTGTGGCTTTTGCTTGTTTTGAACTCGGTTGTACCTTTGGTGGTGGAGCAAGAGGATGGTCAGGACGAGTCCAGCACCTTCAGATCCCTGATGCCCCCTGTCCTAGGAGGTAGTCAGGCATGAGAGACCACTGTGCAGTCTCCTGTTTTTCTCACTGCTTCAGCTGAGAGGCCTATCTTGGTTATATGAAGCAGCAATGGTCAATGCATGAGGTAAATACAGAAAAATATCTGCCCATTGAGTACTTGAGAGAGGAGATTCTCTCCTGATCCCCCTGGAACATGGCTGTAGGTAACAGGTCTTGGGGAAATCACTTCCCCAAGGATATACCAAACGTCTTTTTAGTATACCAGAACTTTCCATTTCATCAGCACCCTCTGTTGCGAGCAGCCTTGAGGCACGGCTGTCCTGCCAAGCGTCCTTCGTCCTTCTCGACAATTCCAAAGGAGATGCTCAGCAGCTGCAGCATTGCCACACGGACTGGACAAGATTAATTAACCTAGGTTCTATTCCCCAGGGTGCGTTTTCTTTCTCAAATTATTTCTTCATCCACCGAGGTCAGCCTCAAAATACTCATGCGACCGCATGCGTGGGGGAGGGCATGAAGTACCGCTTCCATTTGAGGGAGAAAATGAAGCAAAGGATTTATCCAAGGGCATAAATAGAACAAACGATGATTCCTGGTACTATTATCCTGAAAATTTGCAATGAATTTCTTAGAATTACAATTAAAGGATGATTTTCTGCAGCATGGAAGTCAGACAGCTGCATCTTTTTGAAGAACAGGACAAAAAGGTCTGTGTTCTGAAGAACACAAAGTTGTTTTCATGCCCTGTAACCACCCCTGTGATCCGAATTAAAAAACAACCTTTACGAGACAATGGACTGTCTCACTCATCCCTATCCTGGAGTTAATCACCTTCCAAGCTAATTTAGCAGTACGTACTTATTTACCTGATGCACTTAGTGATTCAAGAACATAAATTTGGGACTTCCAGTGACTTCCCAGGTTTAAATTATGCCTTCAAGACACGATAGCAGGAGACCAAAGATACTTCAGAGAGAGGAAATCCCATAGAGTGATTCATTTACATGTTGGAAAACAACCGAGAAGAAAGAAACTACCTGGAGAGAGAGAGAGAGGTTTTGTTGGACACTATCATTAGCATCAAGAATAATACACCCAGGAGATGATTGGAATGTTAATGTCGACATACTTATGTATGAAATACTTTGGGGTTGGGGCACACGAGGGAGAAGGACTGGGGTGTAAACAGGAGATCTAGAAGCCCTTTGGCATTCTGGGGTCTCTGCTACAGCCTCCAGGTTCTTACATTTGTAGCCTTGGATGACTTAATGGGAATTCTAGCGTTAAACACACCGAAAGAAGGACAAAATGGTGCAACAGAGGGGAAAAAATGGTAATTGTTCTCAGGTCAAAGGGTATAAAACGCAGTATGTATCATCCTGCATGAGCTTCGGTGGGGAATTTATGAGCCTATTACAACCCTCTAATAATCCCTTGTGTTTATACAGCGCTTTAAATCTTGAAGAAGTGTAATAATAATTTGTAAGAAAGAGTTCCTCCTCTTCTGCGGATCCTTCAAGCGTTTGTAAACTGAGGTCTGAGAATAGATCTAGGGATGAGTTCATGTAAGAGATGAAACAGAACAAGTGTTACTTTTTTGTTTGAAACAATCCATTTTCCCTCGAAGCACTTCATGGCACCAAAACCAGAATGCTTGAAAGGACATGATATGGTTTGATAAATTCACAAAGATTTGATGCGGCCACAGGTGGGACACGGGGACACTTTGTGTATGAAAAATCCCGTTATTGGGATCAAAATCTGGAAAATATTAGACATTTGAAATTGGACTATCATTAAATTACATTTTACAACCTGCAGCAAACTGAAAATGTTTTTACTTGGTTAGTTTCTCCCCTTGTGATTTCAGATTTGCTTTTTTTCCCCCTAAAATCTCTATAATTTTCATACTTGGAAAAGTATTTTGTGTTGGTATTTGAAGCTTAAACAACAAAATTGTGGCATATATCAGTAGGGTTCTGTGAATCCAAATATCACCGGTTTGCCGCACATGGGGCATGGCTAAGTGAAAGATGATGTTGGGGCAGTGCTGTGCTCCCCTTGGCATGCCTTGTCAAACACAGGTGTCCCTGGAACTGTAGGCTCTCTGGATTTCTGAACCTTAACCCTAGGCTGAGGGAGCTGGGGCTCTTTAGCTTGGAGAAAAGGAGACTGGGGGAGTGGGGAGAATCTCACTGTTTATAAATTAAATGTTTATGTTTGGAAGCACTTCCTCACAGAAACGGGGATAAAACACTGGAATGGCTGCACAGGGAGGCGGTGGGAATCGCCATCCCTGGAGGTGTTGAAGGACAGATTGGATGCTGCATTTAGTGTCAGGGTTTAGCCGATGTTGCAGAGTTAGGGCATCGGCTGGCCTCGATGGTCTCAGAGCTTTCCCAGCCTCAATAATTCTGTGATTCTGTGAAATATGCACGGGGCGAGTGTCAGGAGGATGGAGCCAGACTCTTCTCGATGGCACCAAGGATAGGACAAGGGGTAACGGGTGTGAGCTGGAACACAGGAGGCGCCACTAGAATATGAGAACAAACTTGTTTGCAGTGAGGGTGCCAGAGCCTGGCCCAGGCTGCCCAGGGGGGTTGTGGAGTCTCCTTCTCTGGAGACGTTTCAAACCCTCCTGGACAAGTTCCTGTGGGGCTTGTTCTAGAGCTGGACTCGATGCTCTCTCCCGGTCCCTCCCCAGCCCTGACCCTCCTCTGCCGCGCCCGGTCCCGCCACGGCGCCGCCGGAAGCGGAAATCAGCTGAGCTCCGGCACCCGGAAGTGGGGCGGCTTCTTCCTCCGCCTGGCCGGGCCGCCATCTTGGCTGGGAGCCGCGGTCGCGCCGCTGCGGGGAGTCGCGGCCCTTTGCCTGCCTTACGCCCTTTTTTTCTTCCACCTCTCCCTTCCTTTCTCCCTCCTTCCCACCTCCCTTTCCTCGCTCGGTCTCCGGCGGCAGGCGGGTGGCGCGTCCCGGCGGCAGAGGGTCCTGCGGGAGCCGGGAGAGGTGAGTGAGGCCTGGCCCGGCGGGAGCTCAGGGAGCTGCGGGAGCTGCTGTCTCCGCTCCTTCCTTTCCTCTTCTCTCTGCCCCTCGCTTCACCGGCTTGCAGGGCCCCGTTACGGGCAGGCTTTGAGCTCCCCGCTTGTCCTCCTGCCGGGTCCGGCCCACCTGGCTGCTGGGGCTTGGGCTGGCCGAGCCCTGGGCAGGGGATTGGAGCAAAACTAGAGCTGGCGAGATTCAGATTAGACGTTAGGAAGAAGCTCTTCTCCATGAGAGTGGTGAGACCCTGGCCCAGGTTGCCCAGGGAGGTGGTGGAAGCCCCATCCCTGGCAGCCTTTAAGGCCAGGCTGGATGGGGCTCTGAGCAACCTGCTCTAGTGGGACGTGTCCCTGACCAGGGCAGGGCGGTTGGGACTGGATGAGCTTTGAGGTCCCTTCCAACCCTGACAGTTCTCTGGTTCCTTCCTTGCTTCTAGCGAATTGTGTTGTCGAGAAGGGGAGTTTGCCGTGGTAGCTTCTGGAAGCTTTGCTGGTTATTTTCTGCGGTTAAGATAACGGGTTCTTTCGGATTGTGTGATTTTTGAGAGCTGTTAAAACCCCCAGTAACTACTTAATGCTGTAAAATGTTTCAGTGGTGGTTCGTTGGTTTGGTTTTGGTTTCTTTTTCTAATCCATAGCGAGCAGCGCTCCTGCAAGGCTTCAGAACAAACGATCACGATTAAAACCTCTCTTTTAATGGCATTTTAAAGGCAAAGCTGCCTTCTTTAGAGAAAGAAAAACACCTTAATTTTAAGAATGAATTAATTGGATTAACGGCTTTCAACTTGAGAACTCACAGCTTCAGAAAATAAAATACCCGTTTTCTAACAACAATTTACAGTAATTCTGACAAATGCCAGTGTAACCGCCGTGATTTTTGAGTAGAGTTTGAGTGTCTGACCCCCTAGAGCTGCTGCTTGTGATTTAAATACAATTTCTTTAATAATTTCCCCTTGACTGCCTTTCTTTTCTAAAGAAATAGAAAAGCCTGTAAGAATTTAAGATCATTTTCAAGCCAAATGTCGCTATCATCTTGGGATTCCTGTCTTATCTCTTTCTACAGGCTGTTTGTAAAGTGCTTCTTTTTTGTTCTTGAGTTTCCCTGTGTAAACCTGAGTGACTTGGATAATTTTCTTGGAAAGTGAGTTAAGCAGCTGTTGTTAATTGGCATGTGTTCTGGAGCTGCTTTGTTGGGGCGAACGCTTTCTTTGTCTTGGGAGCAGCGTGGAATTCCCTTTCTTCACACTGATTTCTCTCCTTTTGGACCCTGGCTTTTATTTATCTGGGGGAGAATAGCCTGGCTCAGAAGTTCCTCTCTGTGAATTCAACTGACTCTTGAGCAGGCGGCAGGTTTAACTTGAAACCCTTCACCTCCAAGTTAGTTATTGTGAGGTTTTTGGTTTTGTTTGCTATTTATTTGAAATAACTGGCTGTGCAGAAGCGCCGAACATTTTCAATTTAATCTAGTTTAAATTTACATCATAGGTCTTCAAACTGAAGAGGGAAATTAATTACTCAAGACTTAAACCCTTTAAGATCAGGATGATGTGCGGGTTCAGCCTAAACACAGGACGGGGTGTTGAGGGTTGACGCGGGTTCTGTAGCGCAGGATATTTTCCTTGTATTTAAATAGTTTTTGAAGGAGTCTTTTCCCATTTTGGGAGCGCGTTGGGTTGGGAGTTTGCGTGGTCCTTGCCACTGCAAACCTACGGTAATTCAATTTATATTAAAAATACTCTGAAAAGTAGAATTCCTGGAGAAATCTGCAGGAGCGCTAATGAAGCTCTGCGTCTCACCATATGGAGTTTTTATTGATATGTGTATCTTCTCAAAAACCAGATGAGCAACAACAGTAACAAGAGAGCACCAACGACCGCGACGCAGAGACTGAAACAAGACTACCTTCGAATCAAGAAAGACCCAGTGCCTTACATCTGTGCAGAGCCCCTCCCGTCTAACATCCTCGAATGGTAAGAACTCGAATGTGCTGTTCGCTCGCATGCGGAGAGAGCGAGACTTTCCAGGTCGGCAGGTCTGACTCCGTCCCTCCTCCAGATCGGAGGAGAATCTGGGGATTGGGAGGTGGAGGATGAAACTTTAGCTGGAGTGGTGCGAAGAAATCGGTGGTTGATTGCATCATGACTTTCGTGCTGTTTAACTTTCCTCCTTTGTCGCAGGCACTATGTTGTCCGGGGACCCGAAACAACTCCCTATGAAGGTAAGGGTTTGTGTGTAGTAAAAGCGTGCGTGTACTTGGCGTTGTGTTTGGCGTGCCTGGGGAATAATGTGCCTGAGGAATTACAGGTGAAACAGCTGCTGTAAATAGCTCTGAAAACTGAGTCGGTTTCAGAGCTCACTGTGAGTCGGGTGTTAGTTTGGTTGAACGCAGGGAGCGGCGCCGCTGTCGAGTAATTTTTCTGTTAGCGAGGGTTCTAACAAAACCACATGACGTTAAACTGAAGGTACCCTCCTATGAAGTAGTTGCGAAAGGCCTTGGATCAGATTCTTTGCTTTGGGTAGTTTGGGACAGTCAGATAATCTCAAAAAAATCCCATTTTGCTACCTCAGTGAACCGAGATTTGAGTTTTCTTTACCTATTGCTGTGGAAAAGGTGAGGAGCTTAAACACGAGGACTGTGAAAACCTTGTTAATTTGTCGCAGTTGTGTATTTCATGGCGTCTCCTGGACTCGATGACAAAATGCTTTCTGAAGTCGGATTCTTCTTAGGGTTGCATTTGAAGTTTGCTGTATTTTGGGTAAACCAACCCATTTCTGGTGTATCAAAACCACTTGGGCTGGTTTTCCTGGGGTGTATTCTGGGCTTGACGATGGCAAGTGCTGTTTGTAATACACACGTGAGAGAGGCGCCTCTGAATTAGACCTGCTGCGAGTGTGGGTTCTTATTCTTGTGTTTTGGAGGCACAAGGTGATGAGCTTGATCTCTTCAGTGTGAGGGGGAGGAGATAACGAGCCCGTTTTGAGTCACGGTTTAGGACCTGGTCTTTGTGCAAAATAAATAATCCACCTCTTTCTGTCCTGCAGGTGGCTATTATCACGGGAAGCTAATATTCCCCAGAGAATTCCCTTTTAAACCTCCTAGTATTTATATGATCACACCGAATGGAAGGTTTAAGTGTAACACAAGGTAAGGATTTCTCTTCCAACACCATTTTAACTACATGTGTAGTGTGTAAGAATTTTAAGGCAAACTCAACCCACGCTGCTTGTGTCTTTTCCTCAAGGTTGTGTCTTTCAATCACCGATTTCCACCCGGATACGTGGAACCCAGCCTGGTCAGTCTCGACGATCTTGACAGGCCTTCTTAGTTTTATGGTGGAGAAGGGCCCCACACTGGGCAGCATAGAGACATCGGAGTTCACGGTAAGCTCCACGCTCCCTGAGGGGCCTTTTGTCAGCTGAGGGAATGCTGAGTGTGACCTCAAACAGCAGTAGCAGCAGCTGCATTTTGGTGCCTCTTTGGTATTTGGTACCATTATGGGTGTTGCCTGCTAGAGATGTATCAAGTCAGTTTTAGGTAGTGTGTGGGTGAGGAGAGGATTTCTTAGAGAACGTCGGTTTACGACATTCTTCTGGGAAATAAAGTACGTTAAATGAGTTCTTAAAGTATATTCAATTCGTTTATGTACAACTGCTGATAAGTTTTTATTTCCTCCACAGAAAAGACAGCTCGCTGCACAAAGCTTAGCATTTAATTTAAAAGACAAAGTCTTCTGCGAGCTCTTCCCTGAAGTGGTGGAGGTAAGGAGATTCATCCCTGCAGTCACCTGGGTTTCTGCAGTTCTTCAACATCTCTCTGTGGTTTGGGTTCTGAAAGCTTCTCAAAACACCCNGCATCTCTCTGTAGAACCATAAACTAGTGGTTTGGATTCTGAAAGCTTCTCAAAACACCCAATAGCTTCCCCCCTTTCCCTTCCAGCTATCCCCTTTTTTTTTCCTTTCTCCTTCACCCCTTTCACTTCCAGCTATCCACTTTTCTTTTTTTTCCCCTTTGTCCTTCACCCCTTTCACTTCCAGCTATCCCCTTTTTTTTTCCTTTCTCCTGCTCCTCTCTCTCTTCCATTATTTTTTTTTTAAATTTTATTTTGCAGGGCTCCAGGAGATCAAACAAAAACAGAAAGCACAAGAAGAACTCAGCAACAGACCTCCATCCCTCCCTCTACCAGATGTTGTCCCTGATGGGGAAGCACACTACGGCCAGAATGGGATTCCCCTCCTGAACGGGCACGTACCGATGGCACCCGCCAACCACCCCGGGCTCCAGCAGGCCAACCGTAACCATGGACTTTTAGGCGGAGCTTTGGCGAACTTGTTTGTTATAGTTGGTTTCGCAGCCTTTGCCTACACAGTGAAGTACGTGCTGAGAAGCATAGCGCAAGAATGAGGAGAATAAAAGAAATCCAAGACCAAATTAGCGGTAGTTGCAGAATGAGTGGGACTCTTTGGCCATCTGACTCTTGACCACTGGGGTAAATATTTGTTTTACCGAGTCGCAGGTAAAACTTTGGTTGGCTCATGGGTTACGTTTTGGGGGGAAACGGAGTAGTTTTGGGTAGTCAGAAAACTAAAAGGAGTTCTGCTCGCAGATCCTCTTGTCCTCGCTACTATCTAGTGGTGGCTCACAAACAAGTCAAAGCATTAGTGATGAGGCGCTGACATTTCTAGTGCTTTGATTTTTGTAGCAGTTCTTCGTCTGGCATTGGAAATCTGAAAATCTTAAGCAAATACGGCTTTTTACTTCATCGGACAATTTTTCAAGTGGCACGATTGATGCATATCGTATATTTTCTTTTTCATTAGGGAAGAGTCTTGTGCAGGTGTTGAAATGATTCCAGTAGAGATTTCACGCGGACTTGCTAAGGGTTTGGTTAATGAACAGGGATGCTACCGAAGATTGCTGGTTTCTCCTCTCAACTAGAATGACCATCATTTGCATATCTAGTCAGTAGTGATTAGACGAGCGGGAAAAGAACAACCCCGTGTGTTAAATGTGTTGTCTAAATCGTCACGATGTCATTGAGAAACTTTTATTTGGGTTACCAGAAGTGCAGTTCTCGGCCTTCGGGGAATGATTATCAAGAAAAAAACCCAAACATGTGAATCAGGCTTTAGTGGGGTGCCCGTATCCAGTAGCGCTTTGGATTCATTCCCTCGGGAGATTTGCACCTGGGGAGATGTTCTCTTGGAGAGCTGTAATGCTTCAGGTTGATCACAAGGTGACACTGTTGAAAAAAAAAATACAATAATAAAACTGCACGCACCAACAGAGAGTGGATTGTGTGTTCAGAAAATCTTCTCTGGATTCCCTGGGCTTCGGTAAATGAAGGAACCGTAGCCCTGGTGAAAACAAAAAGACAAAATGAGTCTGAGTAACAAACCAGTTTCTTCCGAGTCAGCTTAAGTGTCACTAGCTGAAGTAAACCCTTAAAGTTAGTCCCGCTTGTTTACTTGAAGATTTGCGTAAACTCTTAAAAACCCACCACCATAAGCCGAAAAAAACCCCCAGGTCCTTCTAACTGGCCTGAGATTCTAGAAGCTTTTTGCTTTTAGGTTCATCAGGGTTCCCCTTCTGAAACCCGATGCTTGTTCATGGGGTTACAGAGCTGGGGATAAACACTAAAGCTCCTGGGGGGAGTTCAAAAATCTATCTGAAATTACTTTCTAAACTCGTTTTTTTCTCCTCCTTTACTTAATTTTACCCCAAAGCTTTGGTTCTTCAGAGGCAAACTTGCTGTGCCTTTCAAAACGGGCAGTGGTTCCTGGTCACCCGGGGAAGAACACGCTCACAATTAGTGGTACAAAAACCAGTCAGAGGCGATTGCAGGGTAAAAAAACCTGCCTCGCTGCGCAGGCTTCTTGCGAAGAGCCCAGATAAATATTACCTCACGTATCTTAAGAATGTTTTTCCAAACAGTTTGCTTTTCCCTTACAGCTTGATTTTTATTTTTTTTTTCTCTCTCTCTGCTTCTCCTTAGTATCTTGAATTGTAAGCAAAAGCGTTGTTAACCCATGAGCCACGCAGCTTATAGAGCATCGATAAATGTGACCAATTCTCTGCGGTAGGTAGGGACGATCAAAAGCTCCACACTAAAGAAATCTTAAAGCAGTTCTTAGGGTAAGGAAAGGAAGGAGGGTATGGAGGGGAGGTTTGGAAAAGGCTGGATTTTAAAATGTATTTATAAATCTTTGATTATTATTTTTTTTTTAAATTTTATTTTGTGATTTTACCAAATCTTATTTATAACTATTTTTTAATTTACTTCTTGTACGCGCATAATCGACTCTTGTAAAAAAAAAATAATAGAGAGGCAGCAGTTGTATCTATCTAGAAGCAGTTCTGTCGTGCTGGAAAGGAGGGGGAGTGTCGCGTCCTTCCTGCAGGGACGGGATTTCAAGGTGGCTTTGTCAGGTTGATGTTTTCTGGACCTGTAGCTGAGGCTGTTGTGTCTCGTAGATCTTAGGCTCATCCAAACCTGTCTGTGTTCTCGCAATGCCTTTTACTGCCGTTGACGTCGCCTCAGGCGGAAGCTTAACTGGTTATCTCTGTTTATCTTCTTCTCTTCTGGAGGTTCTTTTGTCCACATAAATGAAGGCAAAGGCAAGGAGAGCTTGGCCATGGGGTGTTTGCACCTTCTCTAACCAAAGTAAAATCCGGAGATGGTGAATAAAAGGCGTTTTATTACATGGCAAGAAGTCGGCCTTAAGCTGCGCCCAAACATTTGAAGGTGTGTCTGTGTTTTTAGGAAGTCCCACAATCAGAAACAAAAAACCTTTGGTTAAACCCTGGATGTGCTGCATTTTTTTTTTTTTCCTGAGAGGATTGGTTGTATTTAGAAAAACAAACCTAAACCAATTGCAATTTCTCTCCTGTACCCGAAAGCCTCCACAGTTGTTTCGGTTGCCATTTATTGAAAGCTCAGAGGGATATCTGGCTGACCCCTCGTGACCACGGCTTACACGGGTTTGCTACATCCTGCTCCTTGCCTTTGGTAACAGAAGACTCACTCCCTTTTGGGTAGGTTTTACCATTCTGTGTTTTTTTAAAAACATTTTCTAATAGTCCTCAGTACCCGCTCTTTTCGTTACCAAAGTCGTTAGCTGGAGCAAACCACTCTTTGCCGTGCAAAAATATTCTCGTGCCCTGAAGCAGTGCGTTACTTCGTGTAATAAAATTTAAAAGCTGGTATCATTTTGGTAAATAATACCGAAACAAATGTCTGGAGCTTCACTGTCAGGCTGCAATTCCACAGATTTCTGTAAGATTCTCGCACGCGGGTGGTACCGGGAGTTCCGCAGCTCGAATCAGAAGACATCTCAGTGGTCGCCTTTAAAGATCTCTTGCTTTTATATTTTTTTTTTTTTTCAAAGCCTGGATTTCTCTGTATTTGTAACTTTTTTTTTTATTTTCCTCCCCCTAAGATTTCAAGGTCATGGACGTTCCCTTCAAGCATGTACCGAGGAGTAGAAACGGCTGCATTGTAAAGTTGTTTGTTCATAATAAACATTCATGATAAAAGGTGGGTTTCGAATGGCTCTCAGTAATTTCTGCTAATAATTTATAGTTATTAGCGGCTAACACTGCCGAAGGACAAGATTATACTTTATTTTTGCTGCCCAGCAAAGGCCAGATCTTCCTTCTTCAAGTAGAAAAGTCAAATTTTCAGGGGAAAAATCGCCTATGTACAAAAAAAAAAGGA
>WEIS01012707.1:7539-59306 GCA_013389965.1 Todus mexicanus
TGGTGTAACGCTCCCAACACAGCAGCAGACTTTGAAGGAGCAGAGCTTGCAATTTCTAAAATGCCTTGAGGATTACATGGGAAAGAGCTTAGCCAGCCAGAACATCTCTGCTGATGGGCAGATTTTCAGACCACTTCATGGTGGGGTTTAAACATGGAAGGGATACATGAGATGCTTCTTCCTCACACAAAAATTTGTCTTATTGGCATAGACCTGGTCCAGACTGCACCAGTGGTCCTTCTGGTGTGAGGACCTGCTGCATATTGCTGCGCTTTGCCGCCTGCCTCTACCACATCATACTCTCCCTACCTGAATAGAGTTAAAGATTTAGACCTTGTCCTATCAAGCTTGCAGAAGCAACTGTGAAAGGCTTGGAGGTATTTACTTCTGGGAATACGTAGCAAAAAACCTAAACTGTTTGATCCCAGCAAAAGCCATCCTGATTTTGGATTATGTTTTTCAGTATTATGGTTGTGACTGAAAAATAGGAGAAATGTATTTATGGAAATTCATATCTTTTTTTTTTTTAAATACATTTCTTCGCAGAAATATCCCTTTCTTTCCATCCTTCTTTCAGTGAGTGACGGGATACTCTCTCTGTAGCATCTCTCTGAGAACTCTCTTGTCTCTGGAGGAAAGTAAAACAGTCCTTAAACAACTGCAAAAAGAAGGATATATGATAATGATTATGGTCTGACCTCCACCATCTCAGCCCTCAAAAGTGAGGTTGGACTGATGCACTTTTTTGTATTATTGTGGAAAAGTCTTCCTTCTCTTTTTCTTTCTTAATGGATTCTGCTTTTTGTCCTTTTAATGGTGATAACAAGGAATAAAAACTGGGAAGAAAAAAAAATAAAAGATTAGAAAATTATCATTATATTGCTGTAGGTAAGTTTGTTTTCTGCATTTCCTATGGTCAGTTGGGGTTATCTGCAATGGCAAATGCCTTGTCTCTATTTTTTATTATTCGGGCTTGTTGGTTATTTGGGCTGCCAAGAGAAAATCCCTTTAGCTCGGCTACTTTAAGCCACTAGATGGTGCAACGAGACCTCGTTCCTCCTGGAGTCCACCTGCCAGCAGATGGCATGGCTGGGAGTCAGGAGCTGCGGGGAGGTGACTCGAGTGGATCTTTCTCTTCTAGCTAAGATTGGCAGCCTCTTGACCCCGCCTCGGGAGCTGGTCCTGTACTGACAATGTCCATCTGCTTTGGTAAACAGGGAAGGACCTACTTAGAAAACTCTGTGCAGTGATAGGGACAAGTTTCTTTGCGTAGGAATAGTGGTGTTTGCAGGTGGAGACTTTAGAAGTGGCAGATGAATAGAGTTTAGGAAGCAAAGAATAGCAAAATACTGAACTTTACATAGAAACATCCATCTGTTGTTAGTTTTAAAGCAAGAAAGGATCACAAAGGTCATTTACCTACATAGAGAGAACATAGATTCTGGGATGCTCCTCAATCAATCCTTATTTTAATCTTTCTTTTAGACAAAAAAAATAAAATAGGATGTATTGAAACATCTGAAATTTCTTAACCATGGCTGTATGAATGGGTAGATCGAGGTACTGAAGTCTTAAAGCCAGAAATGTTAGCTGGCTCTGCTGACTCTGAAGTGGTGCTGTTCCCCTGCTTCTCTTCAATTCCTCTTCTGTTCCTCAGGAGGTCAAAAAGAGTTTCCTCCAGTGGAACCTGGAGATTACTGCCCAAGGCAGGGACAGAAGAAGGGCAAAGTCCCAGTTCCTAAGCCGCACCCACCCAAACCCACATGGGAAGCAGTCAGTGAAAACTAAAGTCTTTGCAACCCTTGTTCATATATGGGGAAGGCCAAGAGCGATACAACTGCTGCCCATGTAGCTGTGCATGTCACTAGGGAGAACCACTGGCTACTGGAAAGAAAATACAATATAGAACTGGGTACTTTCTGCTCTATTTTTCATCTTGCATTGCTTTGGCTGGATGACCTAAAGCAAATTACAACCTTCCTTGGCTTCATTTGCCTTCATCCATTGAAGTGCGGTAATAATACCTTTGAGGACTGTGGTAAAGCCTAATATGCTGTTTGTACAGCACAGGATAAAAGATTTAATTAATACCAGAGAAGGGAACTAGATTCAAATTCTTCGCTCTCAGAAATGATCTCTACAGGCTTTTATAGTATTAGAAAATGAATGCACAAAACATCTCAGAGAGAAAGATTTATTTTGAAGTTTTTCTGTCTTAAAGTGAAAAAACCCCAACACTGAATAAAAATAATTAAATAAAATAGTTTTTTTAATATATATATATATATAAGGCAAAACTAACCACCACCAATCACAATGAAATTAAAATAGTGGTCAAAACAATCCCTAACACAATCAGAACAATGTTGAGTTCAGGGTGTGTTGAAAGGCAGGATTGCTCTTGGAAGTAATGTCATCAAGCATACCCTGTGAACAACTGGTCATGGAAGATGGGTAATCACTTCAGGAGTTCAATGGAAAGGTGTTTGTTAACATTTCAGGATTAGGAATAGAGCAAGAAAGAAGAAATAAATCCTTCAGTACTTGATTTTCTTTTGCCAATGTGTTTCTTAAAATTAAGAAGATGAAGGAGTTCAACCTCTCTGCTTTCTGGAAACAGTTGAGGAACAAGATTAATGTGACGTGGGTAGGATTATGGCTACTCCAGGAGTTTTGTTTGGGCCAAGGGTGCACTTGGAAGTGAATCTCTTGCTTGCCTCCACTTGCTGCACTTGGATTTGCACCCCAGAGTGAGCACATGGATCCCTGGGAAACTGCAGGGTGNGAAGCCAAATTAGGGAATGGATCTAGTTGAACAATACCCTGCATGCACTAATGTCACAGTTTGGGGTCAGGGCACCCCCAAATCTGCAACAGAACGATCTCTCCCCCCTCCCCACTGAAAAGGGAAGGAAGGAAATAAAGGAGAGAGGCTTATCAATTGGGAAAGGAAACTAGAACAGCTTTACTGAAACATGAAAATAATAACAACAATAATAATGAAGTAAATATATGCATATATGTACAAAACTAGTATTGACACACACACCCCCACTGGTAAATACGTCACAGTCACCACTGATGCTGTGGTGCTGCCGGCCACAGGGCACAGGTCAGAACCTGGGACCCAGCCATGGCCTGAGCCTGAGACCGAGACCGGGGCCAGAGGCCTCAGGGCAAAGCTGAAGCTGCCAAGGCCAAACCGAGAGAGGAAGAGTCCCAAAGCTGAGAGAGAGCAACTCAATCCGAGCGAGATGGAAGAAGGGCAAAAAAGGGACTGAGACCCTCGTGATCCCTCAGCTGTATACCGAATATGATGTATATGGGATGGAATGCCTTGTTGGCCGCTTTATGGCCACCCGTCCTGTTCGTTTCTCCCTGAAGGTGCAGCCCTTACTTTTCTGCACCCCGTAATGTGGTACACAAGATCTAGCAGTACACTAGATCTACACAAGATCTAGTTTGCCTACCAATCCTCGGTACTAACTATAAACATGGAATGTTAACATTGCTAGAAGCAGACACTCTGCAAAAACATGCTGCTAACTTTCAGACAGTGCAGTTAGTAAGAAGAGATTTAGCTGAAAAGTAAAAATCACTGGATGTAATTGTTCTGTCCTAACCCAAACCAGGACAGCAAGTTTTCTTTTCAGGTAGGTCAGTTCCCCCATCCATTTCATAGCATGCCCATGAAAACAGCTGGATGGTCAGATGTTCCCACAACCGTTTCTTAAAGCTGGTGTCACCACTGAGCACTTCTAAATATCACATAGCAGTCTAGGTGTAAAACCTATGTCTCCACTCAGATTTCCCACTGAAGTAACATCCCTGAGATAGCCACCCCAATGCACACAATGCCTTTTCTCTGGCCTTTGTTGGATATTCTAAACACCATTTTTGTTTTACGAATTATCTCTGAAGCAAACTCAGCCATTTCCATCCCACTGCAAGCAGTGATTTTCCTATTCTGTAGCCGGTCAATATTTGATTTGGCAAGACAGTGGCTGTTTCAAAGGACAGATAATCTTCTGTTTGTTCTCTTCCAACCTTGCTCATACTCGGCCCAGACTTCTGCTTAAATGTCGCTGGTTTCTCTTATTATTACTATTTTTAGTGGAATTTAAGTTGCAGTGGTAGAGGCCATGGGGCCTGAATCATTCCAGCTTATAGTCTTGGTAGAACGGCTGATAATAACAGCATGAGGCAGATCTGATGTAAATACATGAAATGTCAGCTCCTACACCACAGCCTCATTGCGGGATAACACCGACCTCACCACCCCTTTAAATGCTGCTCTGGCTGCTGAACTTTCTCTGCCCTGAATGCAGGGGGAAATATAACACAGAGGGAAATATAATGGCTGCCAGCAATGACAATAAGCACATTGTGGACGTCTCTGTTGAATCTGGGAAGGGACAGATGTTAACCAGCGGTGACACGCTCTTAAGTGTCATTCCTTGGCCACAGAGTACAGAGGACCACCTTGGAGTACCTCTCTGCAAGGAGGGGGGTACACAGGCACAGATCCCCGTCGATGGCCCTGTGCTGCCTCTTTCACCTTCCCCGCAGCCTGCCAGTGCTGCACTGCTCCAGAGGTTTCTCTGTGTTTGCTTTTGAAGGAGGGGACAGGGCAGGTGCAGAGAGTGCAGAGCAAACACAGCAGCCATCGTGTCCTCCCGCTGTGCCTGTCCTCCCCACCTGCCTTTTCCCCTCTCCCCCTGAGCAAATCTCACATTGGTTCAGCGAGAGATCAAGGCAGAAATTCATGTTGCTTAGAGCACTGTGAACTTGCCAGTAAAGGCTTCCGAGAGAGAAAGAGAGCGATGGAGACCAGACTGTGCCGATCAGGCTGCTGTGCAGATCCTGACCTGCACAGGGTTGCATAGAAGGGTGAAAACTGACCCAAATTCACCTCCCTGACAGAGATTTATCACTCTGGGTTTCGTCAAAGTCCTCATTTAGGTTTGTGCAAGCTGTATCTGTGATTCTGTGACTTGAAGATGCACCAGGCCATATTTTCCCAGGCAGTGGTTATTGTCAGATAAGAGTAACAGAAAATAGGAGCGCAGTTCATAGGCAGACAGAGATGTGCGTGGACAGAAAATACGTCCCAGTGTTAATTTTGCTGTCTCCCTAATGAATGGTACTTCATCTATTAGAAAGGAGTGTCTGGAAATCACTAACATAATGCTGAAGAGTTATACTGGAGCAAGTAGATCATTCTGGTGAGTATTCATTAATACTTGTCAATCAATTTGTTTGGGACAAACACAAATTTTTAAAAGTGCAAATCTGTTCCCTACAGGTACCATGTGAACACCTATCATCAAAGCATTGTGCTTTAAATGGTATCATGTATCCATATACAATTACTGGCAAGGCTTATGTGACCCAGAAAGGAAATGTTTAACATTCAGAAGATTTCTTTCCTTCTGTTTATTGATCTCCTCTGCACGTTTTAGACCTAGTTCTCTTTTTGGTTCGAGTTCCATACATAGAATTGACAAACAGAAACAGAAGCATGTTATCTGTGTAATCAAATAGAACAAAATCACATAGAAAAGAGTTTCTAATATTATCAGCCATTTACACTGAATGGCTTGTTGTCTCATAAAGAAATTCAAATTAATTACAGTGCTTGATAAATACCGAGTGTGCTCTTCTGGTGCAATATCCACAAGGAGAAGCTGCAGCTACGGGACATTGTTCCTGCTTTTGTGAACATTTTAAATACAGCACTGCTGAATGGTTGATAGAAGTGGGGTTTTGACTTGAGTAGTCATGTTCAGCCTGTAGAGGAGCAAACTGCTGAGCTTGGTGCTGTCTAATAGGGAGGTGTTGCTAACAGTGATGATAAATCCCTGTTGATGTACTTGTATCTGTATGGGGGTAGCTTGCAGTCCCAGTCCAGGGCTACAAGCCTTTTATGCTATGGACTGCATATATAAATAATGTAAAGGTAATACCTGCCCTGAATAGTATATAATCTACATCAAACAAGAGAGGCATGGAGAGATGCATTAAGGGGAAAAATGACATCATCTAATGATCAGGCAGTAATTTCCATGTGCCAGCTGTCCACCTGCTTGCCAAGGTATTTTGTACTTATCATGGGCTGAAGGACGACAACAAAGTTTCTTTAATTCTTCAGAGAATGCTTTTGTTATCAAGAATAACTTAAAAAAATAACCAAGTCTGAGCATCAGCAGCAGAGTTGAAGCATCCTGCTAGCACAGATGTGCCCCAGGACACACCTTTAGCCAGGCCCTGTGTTTATTCCTAGCGTGGTGGTTTACTTTGGTATTCATGGACACAGTCCCTGCACTTTCCAGCAGGTGCAGTAAGTTCAATTAGTTGCTATGGATATTGATCCTGCCTTCGAGTCTAACTTTGAAGTTGGTTTGCGTTATCTGAAAACAAAGTAGCAACACGCTTTGCCTTAACTATGATTGCAAATGATTTCTTTTATCCTTGATTTTCCCCTTTATACTTTGTTTTCTCTCTTTTTTTTATTCTTGTGAAGGGAGATTCTATGCAAATATCTTGATTTGAAATGATAGGCAATGGAGGCAGCCTACTGAAAGCTCCTTTCATGTAAATGTAGGCTCTAGAAGAGCTAAATTAAAGGTCATTTTTTTGCAAAAAGTGGAAGTTGGAGTACCTGATGATTTTTTACAAAGAGAAAGCACATGGGAAGCAAAACATAGTCTTAAATGATAGGTGAAAATAGAGAGATGTTCAAGCTATGTTTGGATTCAGAGTGAGACTGGGCACAGTTCAGAATTCAGACATTGTCCAGCTCATAACAAAAACAAGGACTCTTTACAAACATCTAGAAGTGAGTTTTGAATTTTCCGAACTCCTGAATTTTACAGGATCTTGATTTTCAGGTCCTTGGCTTGGGCCTCCTCTCTCTGAAAGTATGTGGGATGTGCTACAAGATGCTTACACGACAATCTAAGAAGATACAGGAGGAAAATAAAGTCTGTAGAATAACAGAGTTATACTTACTAGGTTAATGGAAGAGAAGACGTAGTGCTCCGTGAGATGATTTTGCATCTGAAAACTGCGTTGAACAACCAGGCCTGCTTTTGAATGACCACAATCCAGACTAAATATTATTTCACTTTAGCTGGATGGATGATTGTGTGTCGTTTAATATTTAACACAAAATATAGCAGAAGGATGTGAGGGCTCTTGAAGTTCCAAAGAGGGAAGGAAATTCCGGTGTTCACCTTGTGCCTGGTCTACGGTCCTTGAGAAAAAGATAAAAACCTCTTCAGAAATGATGCTGCTTCAGATTTTGTCTGCTGTAGATCTGTAATAGATGATCAGTCATATCCAGTAGATAAAAAAATGAAAGTGGATAGAGGAATTTTTGAGATACAAACAAAGATGTGTAAGCTACGTTTTAAAAATCAATCTTTAATTTTGGAAATTTGTGAGTTACAGATATGTTAAACAACTATTTTCTGTTAATATTTTGGTGCTTGTTATTTTTTATCAGAAGCTTTTTCTTATGGTGATTTTTCGCAATGTACTATTTCAAGTATTCTTCATTTCCCAAGGAAGGATTTTTAATGAGGCTACCAGGAAAAATTATTTGGAAACACATCACTACACAGAAGCCAATTAACGACTTCATCAGTCCTTCACCTTCTTTACTGTAGGCGATCTAGACAGTTAATTATAATTACAATTAGAGATATAATTTGCAGCTTTCAGTGGATATATCTAACCTGGATTCCTCATGAAAAAGGCACAGAAAGAGAAGGAAAAAAATAATGCTGATACGCACTCCTGTTAAAATCCAGAACCCTTTTTCCCCATGTCAGGGACTTTAATGAACTAGAGCAGACTGGCGAAGATATTCACCTTTAGTACAAGTCGGTGTGCTGCTCTGTCCATTTCCATTTAAATCCAGAGTATGCCCTCAAAGCGGACAAAATGGGATTTATGCTTTAAATCTGCATATAGTTCTTGTGTGAAGCACTTGTAGCACCTGGATTTCATCCCACTAACTGTAGTTGTTTCAGAAAACTCCAAGCCTGCTTTCCTTATGTAACAATTTCCTTTGATAAAAACAAACAAATGTAGCCTGTAAATCTGCAAGTGCTTATCCATACAGCTACTCTTGTCCATAACTTCACACGAGCAATAGGCCACTCCAGAAGCTAGAACTCAAGTGTGTGCAAATATTTGCTAGTGTAGAGCCATAAAGCTCAGTAAAGGTCCTGAAAGTTGAAGGGAAGAGGTTATGAAAATGGCTCTTCCCTAATTTAACTGAATGAAGCAAACAAACCTTTGGAAAATGAAAATGGGAAAATCAGATAATGAATAACTGTAAAAGCTCATTAGAACTTAGACGTGCTCCCCTCAAATATAATTACACTTAATATGATTTCATCAAATGTCACTGAAGAGCTGGAAACTCATAATGATGAAACACTTTTCACTCCTTTCGCCCTTCAGTGAGAAGGCCTCATCAGACTTTATAAATAGTGACAGTGACTGACTCTTCCTGCAGGGAACATCTGCTGACTGGAGAACGTGGATGCTTAATCTAATACACAGCCCGGTCAGCGTCACACACCGAGTGCGAGATCAAGCTTCTTGGCCCCACACCACACCACTCAGCCATGGTGCCTGCTCCCCACACATCTGCAGAAAGCTGCTGTGGCCTGGCTCTTACTCCAGCATCCCCATGTCAGCCCTAGATGGTTTGCAAATTGACTTGCTGTACCTGGCATATGAGATACTGGAGCGGACGAGGCACAGCAATGCTCCTCCGTGCCTCTAGTAACGTGCTGCTGGCAGGCACTTAAGCATCTCCAAAGAAGCTCAGAGGCGGGTAAGGTGGGTCATCTCCGCTCACATCTCATGCATCAGGACGCAAAACATTTGTCAGATCTGAATATCTAACTGTGGCATTTCCCTCCCCTAAAATGTTTAAACTTTTCAGTGATTAACTAACCTGCATTGCATCAAAACATGAGAAGCAGAGGAAGTGATTTATGATCGTGGAAGAGCTGGCCCCAGATATTTCATATATGATTGGTTTTGCTTACACAGAAAAACTGAAGGGGGAATTATACAAAACTACATTGGTTATATAAAGTTACATAAAGCCGGGATTGTATGACAAAGAAGATACTCCATGTCACAGAATCCTGGTTTTACATAACTTCTCTCTTTCCCTTTCAGAAAGGTAGAAATGCTATATAGTGTAAGTTTAATACCCTTGATGTCATGCACAGAGGAATCCCTTCACTCCCTTTGTAGAAACTTTCTCCTACTCACAGGCTTGTCCCTGGATAAAGCTGAATGTACTGCAGATTTTTAAATGCAGCATTCAGCAAATCACATTTTTCCATTTCATGGCTTCTGTGGTCTTATCTATCATGCTACATTCTGCTATATTAAAGGAAAAAAATCTCTGGTTGCCAAACTAAGCCTTTTGAAAGCTTTCAGGGAAAGCTCTGGGCTCAGCTTAGCTTTTAGAGCTCATGGCTTTCCAGTTTGAACAAAGGCGTCTTTTGAGTCAGCAGTAGCTTCATTATTTATAGTTAACTTTTCAAGATAGAAGGGCTGAATCGCTCCCTTTCCTGACTCTGTGAAGAAGCTTAGTACTGCTCGTTGTGTCCCTATGACCAAGTGAAGTCTCTTCAGAGAGATGCTGCAAACTCCCTTCCCCATGTGAGCCCTTGCTCAACCCTTATCCCACAGGCCTGAAGGCCGATAACATTTTGCTCACTGATACCACCTGCTTTACACCTACAAACAGCCCTTTCTTACATGCCCATCACAAATAGTCAAGATTTCTTGACATGATATCTGTTAGTTACTGGTTTGTTAACCCTCTGACACCATGCCAACTTCACTCTGTTATGTTAGTATTGATATTTGAATCCAATGGCAAAAAGAAAGGCATGTGAGAAAGTACAAGTGCAAGAGAGCATTTTATTGAACTGCTTTCACCTGGAAGATCTGTGGAAATCCTCTAGCCCATGTACCATTGAGAGGTCATCTTAGGACTCCTGTGGCCCTGAGAAGGCAGCACTGGCAGCAGATCTAACACCCTGGGGAGAGATTTGGTCCTTAAAACAGGAATCTCACATGAAAATGTGTAGTCAGTGGCCAGAACATTTCTCACTGCTTGGAGCCTTCTGGCTCGTATTTGCTTCTTCTTTTACTGAATGCATTGAGCAGAGCTTCTGCTCAGTCAGCATCAGAGTTCATTAATACTTTTACTCTTTGTGTCCCCACAGAGAGATCAATAAAAACGTCAGGGAAAGCTCAGTCAAATGTGCTGCAACACAAATGTGCAGTTGCAGTGCATATATTATACAAGTTTTCTTATCTCTGTGTTAAGTAGGGTTGAAAATGAAACTACAGAGACTTTACAAGTATAATGTACCCACACATACATATACACGTTTATATATAAATGTGACATTACATGTCCATGCTCATGGACTCCTGCATGTACTACACAAAATTACCCATCACATTAAAACTGCATAAGGCTTATAAAAGCTAAAAAAAAAAAACAAAAAAAGAAATAGGAAGTAACACAACCAATTCTGATGGCTCCCAACATGAAATGATCACCTTTATTTTTCAGCTATGTCAGCAGAGGCTGGAAATCATGTGCATGGGCAAACTCAGCTATAGCTAATGGGAATATATCCGTTAGCAGCACCAGTTTATTCTCTTTTCATTTTGTGGCTCTATAAAACAAAATCAAAAGAGAGCAAAGGAGGCTTTATGCTAAAGGAAATGCAACTTTGTGTTTGAATGCATGGAATCGGTTTTGGGCACTGATTAGTAAAGAATCACTTGCTCGGTGTTTTGGGGGTCATTAGTCTGTAAAATAGCATGGCGCAATCCAGTCTGCCAGCAATGGTTCTTGTAGAGTGTGGAGCTAATTAGCCCCTCTGAAACTCCTGCTTGATCCCTTGTGGATTTCATTCTGAAAAACCTGAGAAAGCCAATATAAAAATTCCTCTTAATGGTTTGTGCCTCCAGTTCATTCTGTATTTTTCAGTGTAGGACCAGTAAGAGTATCACCGTCTTAAAGATTATTTACAGCTCATTACACTTGCAAACACATATGCTATTCTGGTCTTTAGTGTTGCTGTCATTGGTAAGAGAAAAATTAAAGGGTTTGTCCTACTTTGATTTTCTATTGCTAAAGTCAATGCTGAAGAAAAGAGGATGTGTAAGAATGCCAGCACTTTTACCATCAGGTCCAGGCTGTAGGACTACCAAGTACACAAACAGTAGTAATGAAAACACCGTGGATTTCAGTGGATCTTCAGGGAAACCAACATCTCTACTTCCAAAAGAGCTAATCGTTGTACACCAGAGTCCTATTTTCTGCTGTTTCTTTTGCTTCTTGCTTCTTCTTTTCCCCCATTCATTTCCTATCCTGCCCTGTTTGCAAAGCCTGTCATTTACTTCTGCCACCCTAAAGGTTTTCTGTGAACAACCACTGTAAAGCTGTCCTCTGCCAAGCGCAGTCCAGACGCGCTATCTGGGATCATCTTATACCCGTGTTATAAACTCAGACTCTCACAATGATTTTCTTAGCAGCCTGACGATACGTTTTCTCTTTGACTGAGCAGAACCATCCAGCAGCTGCAAAACATGACAGGCTGTGAAATCTCTACGTTGTTCCCTCTGCCCAGCAGTAAGGATCTGTTGGAGCTGAATTCCCTTCCAAATGCGTAAACTCTGCTCCCCAGGAATACTCCAGCTAACTGTGCTCTGACCAGTCACTGTTGGATTATTTCGAGGCATTAAAAAGATTTTATTCAAACAAACACATTTAGGATTTTCTAATAGCAATTTAAACCTAATCTGAGAATGTCTGGAAGTGGAAAATGACTTCTGCATGCTGAGGGTAGTGTTCCATTACCAGTAATTTATTGTCTTTAAGAGCATCACTGGAACATTTATTGACACAACAAAACACAGACATTTCTGGTTTATTGTAAAATCTCATTGTACGGAGCCATTTGTGACTAAGCACAGCAGTGCAGTTTATATTCCCAGGCAGGGCTTCTCATTTCTCCAAGTGTGTTTAGACTCATATGAAGATTGCATGATCTGAGGGATAAAAAAATATCTCCCATTGAAAACAAATGTAAAAACACAAGCACTTTTGGTGGAAGAAAATCAAATAATATTTTTTAAAAGGAATTTGGCTGAAGAAATTCACTACAGCTTTTCCAGTTGTGTATGCAGGTATCCAAGCGATTATGACAGATTTGATAAAGCAAAGGATTTCAGTCATTCTAGATCATCAATCCTGTTTCTCTGTGTTAAGAATTATAATTCAACAAGCTCATATAAGATAGAAATTCAGCGTCTGTCTATTTACTCGACTCTAGAACAGATATCCCAGAGAAATATAATTTCTATTAAAAGGTTACACATAAAAGCAATGTTTAGAGATCAATTTGAAAAACAAAACAAAACAACAAAACCAACTTATTATTATTGCTAGCACGTTTTCAGATCCAATCCTGCAAAGTCATATCTTGAAGTCAGGGGTTATATAAGAGTAACTATTAGGGCTGTCAAAGTATTAGACCAGAAATCTTCCTTGAATTTCATCCACTAGCAATAGGTGAAGGAATAAGTCCATGGATGGTTTTAAGCTACTTTAGATGCCTTACATCAGCCAAGTTTTTGTTCCGGATGTCTAAGGAGATCCTGAGTGTAGTCACAACTGCAGCTGAGAGGTAGAGCTCACGCACCCCACATTTCATTGGTATTTTACTGAAACATTCAGAACAAACTCAGAATCAAATTTTGCAAGAATTCAGAGCTGTCCACTAGTAGTTTTTAACCTCCATATCTTTCAGTCTTGTGTATTTATTTTGAATGTATTGATTTCTTGGTACCTTTGACCAATCCATCCTTCATCCTGACCTCTGTCAGCTTTTAAAATGGAAACCCACTGGCTGTGTCGGTTTGTCTGGGAGAGCCACATTGCTCCTACTTGCTGAACTTTACCTCCCTGATATTTTTTGTCATGTTCATCAGAAATCTTTTGTTGTGTTTGTGGCCAGATAGTTTTAAATAAAAGAACACAAGCTAGTTATTTGATGACATCCTTCGTGGAAGACTTTCAAACATAACTTGCATATGTTAACTAAAAAGGCTGCATGAGGCTACCAGAGGTTAGATAAAGAGCATTACATACATTTTGCTGAGATAGCAAGTGGTTATGCTGTGGTTTTGTGACTTGTCTCAAGTCAGATGAGTTAGCGTTGAGAGAGGCAGTGGCAGAGGGCACTCCAGCCTGGAACAAGGGCAGCTGCCCTCTGAAAGCACCCATCACCCTCCCTGAGCGTTCGGGGAGCCCAGAAGGGAAAGAGGAAGGTGGCACTAATGTCTCCTCTTCTACCTTCTTACCTTCACCATATAACCAGGATATTTTGTTTAAGGTCTTGTCCTTCTGCAAAACTATAGCGATTCCCTCCACATAAGACAGTTGAAGTTTCTCATTGACTGCATTTACCTATATCATACTACACATAGGTCTGAAGAGATTTTATTTATGTCAGCAACATGAATAAGGCCACACAAAAGCTTTTCATCTCCCAGCTAATCTAGTATCTTTGTTCCTGCATTATGGTTGTTTGTTTTCTCATAAGCTCTGAATGTTTCTTTGTGCTCTTATCCCGTAATTATTTCATTAGGATCCATGAGGCTGTTGCATCAGCACAGCACATTCAGCCCAGGTGTTGCAAAAATTATAGTCTATGGGACTCAATCACAGTATTCAGCAGCCTGCAGGTCACGCCTGCTCTGTGTGGTTGGCTTGTTTTTCATTATGAATTTTCCACAGGGCTTAATCCAGGATAATATATTTAGATGTAGGTCTGGCAGGCAATTCAAGGACATCAGAATGGATTCACTTTCCTCAATGGATGGGATTTGCTCTTAAACGTTAATGAAGCAGGCCAACTTCTTTGAGCCAATTCCACTATCGATGATTCTGTGTTTGGAGGCTTCTACTATAATCCCATAATTCTTAAACATCACAAATGAAATCTTGTTTTATTTTATTGACATTCAACTTGTCCTTTAGAAAGACAAAGTCACAGTTTGGTTTAAACTTTTTCCACAAGCAGAAGCCAGTTGTGTTAAAGAGCAAGGAATGGCACCACATGAAGTCCCAGGTATCTTACCTCTCACTGTGGCAGCCCCAATGGGACCGCTGTGCCCTTGTGATGCGATGTGCCATCAGGTGCCAACAACACTCACCCACCACTGGAGGTCCCTTTACATCGGTGCAGGGTTATCACTGAGTCAGACAGCGTGTTCTGAAACAGTTCAGCTTGGTCACTCTGGAGGATTTTGAAGTAAACAAAATGTCAAGTGAAAAGCAAGCATGAAAATCCTGGACAGGAGAATCCCAAGAGCCACGTGGCCAAGAGCTTTACTAAACCAGGACCCCTGATATGACTTTCAGGGTCTTGCAACACACTCTGCTTTATCGTGACAGCCCAGCAATGGAACTGAAATGCAACCAAGAGGTAGAAGTGATTCTTCACATGTTTTACCCATCTTTCTCTCTTTGTTTGCACATCTTTCTTTGTGCCTAATGAAGGTTTACAGACCTATGGGAGGTATGGAGCCATCTCTTCACCCCCGACAGTCTCAAAGACATGCAGAAATAGGAAAGTCTGCCCTGGCCATCAGCTATTTCTTCCTATTGGAGGAAAACGTTCCACATAACCCCCTTCACTAGCTCTTGAGTTAGGTCTGGAATGTACAGAGATACTTGGGTTGAGTTCAAGCAGGATATTCCCTATGTCTGATTCAAGACCTGGCAAAGGCATTTCCCTGCCCAACAGTCCTGCTTTATCTGTTTCCACCTCTGCGGTTCCACTTCGCAAACTTTTTTGGCTTCGTGACTGTTGCTATCTCTGAGCTTTTCTCTTCTTCTACCGACACCACAGCTGATGGTGGTGATGATGCCCATGAATGCACGTCCTCCTTCAAACTTGTCTTACCTCACTTTTGGGGTTTCTTTTGCTCAGGGCCCCCTGCACTCATGCACTCAGCCTTGGCCAGTTCTGCAAAACTAACCAGTTCCAACACAGGCACTGTGCTGTTTGCCAGCAGACAGAAGAGGTTCAATCCACTCTCTGGTGTAAAGCTATGCTGTGGCAGAGGGCTTGTGATGTGTGTGGAAGCTGGCTAATCCTTTAACCATTCGACAAATGGTAAAGGTGACCAACTACTTAAACCAAATTGACCTTAAAGCTTCCTGTGCACACTTCAGTTACTGCACAGGCTGATGCCTGGGCTGAAAAAGCAGGAAGGTTTTTACCTTTCAAGCCCAGCCACTGAAGGAAAAACTAATGCTTCCTTTCCTGACAACTTGCTCACCCTCTGCTTTCTTTTCAGGCTTCCCAGGATGTGTGGATCATACACCATCCCCTGAGTAACCGATTCACAGCGGCGTCTTGCACGCATGCACATATATAAGCAGATATAAACACATAACCATTTATGTGCACACGTCTGTGTAGATATAAACACAAACACATCCTGCATTCTTGTTCCTAACCATATTTCTTAATATAGGGAGTTCACAGTCTGTGCCTGGAGGGAACTGTGTTTTCTTGCAAAGCCACCTAAAAAGGTTCTAGTTTCAAAAGACGTGGAAACGGTCAATATAAACACAATTTGCATGCAATGACTGAATTCCTCTAAGCTCCAGGCACAGGAAAGATTTTTTGTCAGATGTCTTCTAGTTGCAGACAGATTTCTGAAGAAAATAATTAGGTTTGTAAAAGTGAGGCCAGCATGTCTTCCCATTGATCATGCAGCTACCAGTGGGTTGCCCTCGGCGTTGTCTTCACTGCAAACAGAATACCAGCTTGGAAAGAACAGATACAACAAGGTGTTATTTAGCCTAGTTATTTTCCAGCTTTTGATGTGCTTAACAGACCCTCTTTTCTTGTCAGAGCAATGAAACGTGTCAGAGCTAGACCTCACTGTCACTAACCTGTGGTCAGTAATACCAGAGTAGCTAGACAAAGCCTGCCACAGAAAACACTAAAAAGAGCTTCCCTGCCCATCTTACAGCATGATGGCTCTTGTGACAGATCCCAAGGACAGTCTTCTTAAATCCCTAGCATCATGTGGCTCTTGTCAGTGTTCGCTCTTAGGAAGGGAAAATCCTCTGGCTGCAAAAAGCCAGCAGAGAAACAGCGATGTTCTGGGATGCGGGACTGAAGGGGACTTGCCCTTCCCTCCACTCAGGTTGCAGACAGGCAATAGTAACCTAGCCCTGGAAGACAGGTGGAGAAATCAGGGCCAGTGCTGATACCTGACCCTTCCTTCATCAGTTTGGACTTTCTTTAGGTGAAATTTTCAAACAAGTCTAAAAGGCAAGGATATCTACCTGAGGCATACCAGAAAACCATTGCACTGGACAAGAATCACTGGAGTTATTCTCCCATTACAGTAGCTACTGTACTCGTATGTAGCTGGATATTTTCCCATCTATTGGAAAACACTGATTTCATGCTATAACTAGCTAGCTTAAGTATTACTGGCTATGTATTTTCTTCACGTGGTTAGATTTGGAGCAGGCTAAGCGGTGATTTTCTACTCAATCACTTCCCCAATGCCAGAATGGCTGACAGCTTTTTTTTTTTTAAGGGAATAGCAAAATAGTTTAAGAAGTGAATTTTAGAGGAGGGATGTTGTGCTGTAGAATAAAGTTTTCTAGTTCCGAAACACTCTGAAATTTTCAAACCTTCATTGAAACTCTTGCAATTCCGTTTCCCAACCATAGCAGCTTCTGGGTTTTGAGTTTTTTCCAAGGTGAACGGTACAGAGAAACTCTGAAGGGATTGCACCTCAGGCTGCTGCTGCCACTTTGAGTCAAGTCTATGTGTGAACAAAATTTTAGACGTGCCCTAACTGAAAACTTTGCTTTTTAACAAGTTAAATTACTTATTGCATAGAGATAGCCTATGCCATTAACATCCAGGATTTTCTTCATGACATATCCGTATATCTCCTGGCTTTTATCACTTCCCTTAAACATCACAACAAAGCATCATGTATTTATCCTCACGTCTCCTTCTACTCCTCTTCAACTATAGCCTTCCAACGTCTCTAAAAATGTCTGCACCTCCTGCCACAGTTTCTTGGTGCATGGGGAAATGGCTGCCCTATATACCTACATTAAAATTAACACTTCTTTCTGTGCAAAGGGGAGCAAGTGATAGTCTCAGACAGTCTCAGACTTCACACACAGTCGTTCAGCTAAATGAATGTTTAGCGTTATAGATTAATCGCTAAGCAATTTTGCTTAAAAGCAAATTTTCTGCTTTTTGTCTCTCTCCTCTGAACATTGCATGCCACAGAGAACGATAATATGTATAAATATACACATTCACACATACACTTACTGTAAGGTATATGGCAGGAGATTCTTCTGGAGAAGAGGAGATGCATTATTCAGTGGAACTAACTACCACACAGTCTTACTACAGAGTAATTAGTAGTATGACTGTCGGGCATGAAGAAAAAAAAAAATCTTGAAAGAGCTACAAAGATTGAAAAAGCTGACTAAGTATATTACTTTTTATTAGTAAAACTTAAGCTGCCAGGTATGTCTTCCGACTTAAAATGTAAGAATTATTTATAGCGGTAATTTTCCCCGATAGCAATAACTCCAAATGATTAATTCATACAGAAAGCTAAGATAATTATGAATTACTGCAAATTAAACTCCAAGCACTAAAAATAGATGTAAATCTTAAAAAGAGACAGCTTTAAAAGGGATTGCTTTTCCCAAAGAAGCCAGCAAGTTAGTGTATTTCTCAGCCTGGATGGTGAGGCTAGAAGTGGGGTTTTTTCTAAATTTTAGCAGTTAAGGAACCTGTAGGCAAACAGAATCACAGAATCACAGAAACATTTTGGTTGGAAAAGACCTGTAAGAACATCAAGTCCAACTTTTAACCCTACTCTTTATCACCCCTAAAACACATCCCTAAGCACCTCATCTATGCAACTAAACCAGCAAAATGTCACTACTCCCCAGTGCGTTTAACAACATCATGCCAGCACCCAGGATGTCTCACCACAGAGAAATTTTCAGCTGAGGTCAACGTTTTGACTGCTCAGAAGTACTATTTTCCAACGTTGTTTCCAGACTGGTGACCATTTGCAGTGTCACTGCCTGTGCGTTTACGGCTATTTGATTCGCCTGCACAGTTCACTTGGCTACATAGGCTCCACGACACCACAGAGGTGATTCAGGAGAGTCTACCACTCAGTGTGCCAGAGCCTGAGAGTCAGATACCACATCAAAACACTTGTTTTCATCACCAGCTTTATGATGATCTGTGCCTTTAAACCTATGCTCTAATGGCTTAGGGGTTCTTCACTCAGGGCATTATTTTTAAGCCATCGAAACTTTGATTCCTAAATGAAGACATGCTTTTGGAACTTGTTTCAGGGTTTATAATTATTTCTTGTTAAAAATTAACAAAGTGGTAATATTAAATTTGAGTATAATAAGCACGTGTATCCTTTAAAGGATAGTTATAACAAACAAAAGATAGAGACTTAACAAAAGAGAGGGAACTGAACATCATTTTCCCAAGCACGACATTTTGCTTAACTGTTCTGTTGAAAGCTCAAACAACAACTGGAAAAACTCCCATGGCTTTTCTTTCCTCCTTTCTGACCAATCTTAATTAACAATTGTGTAATAGTAAAAGGTTCAATAGGAAAACCAAATCATCAACAGCTCCCCCAAAGTAATTGTTGATTTGGCTGCAGTCCTATTCCTTTTCTGCTTGTTCTTTAGTAGGCACAAAGATCACTGATTAGAGATAAATAAATATTAGTGAAGGAGTCGTTATTTGCCTGAATACAGATGGAACATTTCTCCCCAGTCCAGTTGATCACACTTCTCTATTTCTCTGAATATAGAAGCAGAAGCTCTGTTTTGGAAATTCAACTTCAAACATGAATGTGCCCAAATCCTGAAGCTGCTGGTTAAAACAGTTTGGCAAAGACAAACCATTTATAAGCCATAATTCAAGAATTAATAGCTTATTAATAGCCCTGGGTGATATTTGTCATGTACCAGTATAACAGGTCCCATATAAAAATAATATATAGTGCAGATGTCAAATAAAATCACAGCTGCCTGCCTGCAAACAAAAAGAGATGTACTATCAGCATAGCCTCTCCCACTTTTTATTATTTTAGAAAAATCTATGTATAGCCAATAACACACTGTACTGAAAATTTGCTCCCATTCCCAAGGCCTGTTAAACTTCACCCAGAGATGGATTAGGACCTAAGAGAGCAATTTAGACCATAAACATTCAACTGTTACACATATTGGCAAAATTCCACAGTGTAAATGCCTTTTATTATTCCTCAAGCCGGGTGTTTACAGCGTGAAATAACCACTGCCACAGGAGCACCAGCTTTGAGCACAGCTTCATGAGAAACCTGCGTGAGTAATGAAATCACTTCGCATTGAAAATGGACACGACTAACACAGAGCAAGTAACGTAGTTAAAGAAATAAATGATTTTTGTAGTGATGATGTCATCAGCTTCAATCTGGGACCATTAAACTCATTCAAGGACTTCCCTCACATTCAGTGGGCTTCACCAAAAGCAAAGCTCCATGATGGCAGTGAACAGTTCACAAAGTGCAGTACCGGGTGACTGAAAGCAAGCGGTGTATTATGTGACGAGAGACAATGTTTTAAAAAATGCAAATCTTTGTTAAAACGTGCTTCTTGAGCAGGTCAATGCAGTTCATCTCTTTTCTGACAGACTGAGAAGAAACAAAATTCATAATGATGACAGCTTGGGTACAACACCTGGAATTCCACGCAGGGCAGACAAGAAAAGACGAGCCGTTTAGATGCCAAATGGTCCAAATTAATAATTTCGGGGAAGGACTCCACCAGTGGCACTCTTTCAATTTTGGCTCGCCAATAGGACACACCGCTGGCGTGTTTAAGCGTAGGAGGGGTGACTTTTCCTCCCTCTGAATCTGTCTCAGCCCATCCCAGCGAGCACACGAAGGTTCTGTGGTGGCCCAGAGCTGCAAGCAGCTGCTTGCCCCGGGGAGGGGAGAGGAGGAAAGTCCCCCCTGCGCCTCTTCCAACGCTCTCAAGGTTCACACGGGGACCAGAGGTGCCACCTCCTCCACCTCCTCCTCCTCCTCCGCTTCCTCCTCCTCCTCCTCGCTCCTGCCCTGCCAGCTCGCAGCTTGGAGCGGGGAGCCCGAGCAGGGAGAAGGAGGCGGGAGAAGGAGCCGGGAGAAGGAGCAGGGAAAAGGAGCTGGGAGCAGGGAGCGGGAGAAGGAGTCGGGAAGAGGAGCCGGAGCAGAAGCCGGAGCCACAAAAAGGAGTCGGGAGCAGGGAGCAGGAGCCGGAGCGGGAGCCGGGTGCGTTGCGAGGGGAGCGCGGTGTCTGGGCAGGGGCGGAGGATGCTGAGGGGGCTCCCGCCTGGTCCCGGCCCCCACTTCATGGCCTTTGTGTGTCCCTGCAGCCAGAGCCGGCGGAGCAGGGAGCGGGACCATGGCTTGGGGCGAGCTGAGCCTCCTGCGGTGGCTCCGGGAGAGCCGGCAGTCCAGGAAACTCATCCTGCTCATGGTGTTCATCGCCCTGCTCCTGGACAACATGCTGCTCACCGTAGTCGGTAGGTAAAATGGGGTTTGTTTGGGTTTTCCTTCCTCCAACCCCCCCCCTCCCCTTTCCTGATTTATGCCAGGAATAATCTCCAGTGACAGATGTACTCCCTGAATGCATGATTAATGCTCTCGAACCAAACCTTTTCAAGCCCTGATGTGTTATTTTTTTAAAGAAGAGATATTCTATGCATCACAAACGCATCGACATACATATCAAAGTCTCATTTTGCTCCTGCCTTAATTGCAGGGTAAAGAAAAGTATAAAAAGGTCTTAATTATTTATTTTTTTTCCCTACTAAACACCACTAATACTTCACAGAACAACAGATAGTAATATTTTTAGCTCATCATCATTTTTTTCTCTTGTGGTCACGCAACTGAAACAAGAGGCTAGATAACATTGGAGATGCCTGTTTCCTTGCGATAGTTCCTCTTTCCCCCACGCTGGTCTTAAAATGATAGGCTAATAAGAAAAGTATCTACCCGGGTTTTAAGAAAAGCACTTCTATGAGTTGGTTTAATAAGATAATCCAAATTTTGATCAAAGTCGACGCTGAAACTTTTACCGGATTCGGTGGTATAGCGTCAAAATTCAGGAATCTACTCAACTACACTTGAACTTTTTTCACTGGTAGTTGTAGAAGTCCTCACATCCAAATGTTTATAGGATAAAGAGAAGGGTTCAGAGAAACGAGTGGTCCCTTGCTGCACGCACACTTCTCTTGACAGTGAACCAGGCTGTGCAGAGCTGGCTCTTGGACTCTGCTGCAGTGTCCCCTTCTGAATCAGGCTCCTGAATTTCTTGGGGAACTTCAGTTTAAAAGCTGATGTCACAAGGTAGACCTTAGCAAGTTGATTTGAGATTTTTTTTTTTTTTACATGAAAACTCTTTCTTAGATTTATTAACATCTGATTACTTGTTTAGTAATACACATGCTAGAAGCCCTAGAAATGATGGCAGTTTGCAGACGTGTTGAATGAGTGGGCTTTTTCAGGAAGAGATGCCAGACAAGGAGGGGTGATTCTGTCACTCATGTTAAATTGAATGAACCTGACATCTGTTTCTACAAATTCTGAAATGCTCATTTCTGGGATACGTATCAACACAATTAAGTTGCAGCTGAGATCCTAAAGCATATAAAGAAGGTCCCTTCTGGGTGATGCTTTCAATGTACATTTTTAAAAAATAATGAGATAGGGAAACATCAACACATTAGTTCTGATTACTTACTATGGGAGTGTTATATATTTTTTTCCTAATGGCCAGTAGTTACTAATAATTTTGTGGTTTATTTTATAAATGTGTTTTATTACCTTTTTTAATATTTTGGTCTAAAAATAGTTTCAATGGATTTTTCGCATTTCGTGTTTTCACAATCGAATAAATGGATTTGTGCAGTCACACAACAGAGACTCTCTAGACATGGATTTTAACACTTATATTTTGCTTTCTGAATGATGTCTGTATAGAAAATCTTATATTTATGAAAACTGGCAAAAAGTAAACACTAATGTAAAAGAACATTTTGTTTTAAACTACGCTTCTGAGTTATGGTGGATTTTTTTCTCATGAGGAAACTTCCATTTCAGTTCTGTTTCCACTGTTCAAAATCCTTACTATGTGCTCTGTAGGAAAGCCTTGTATTTCTTAATCAATGGCAAAGAAACAGGAAAATTTGGTGATTCCGTTTACAAATAACCTGATAATAAGATGCCAATATATTCTATTTGTTTTTCCAGTGCCAATAATTCCCAGTTACCTTTACAGCATCGAACATGAGAAAAATGCCACAGAAATCCAGACTACTAAGCCTAACGTAGTCTCAACAACGATGGACAATTTTCAGACCATCTTCTCCTACTATGACAACTCAACGATGGTTACTGGAAATGAATCTGATAAGACACTACCCAGCGAGCTGCATCATACTCAGACAGAACAAATGATAGTAAATGTGAGTCCTTCCCCATCTGGCTGCCCTAAGGAAGATAAGGAGCTGTTGAATGAAAATGTTCAAGTCGGTCTCTTGTTTGCTTCAAAAGCGACAGTGCAGCTACTGACTAACCCCTTCATAGGGCCGCTGACAAACAGGTACGTTATTTCTGCTACGCTACACAATTAGGATTTTATATCGATGCGTTTCAAACAAAGTATTTTTAATTCTGTTGTGGCACTGTTCTCCTGGGCTTCTGACTTTATCTGGAGGAAAATAGTTTAGAAAAATATGTTTGGTGAACGCTTCTAAACACCTACATTCTTTCCAAAATAAAGTGGTAAGTTGCACGTGAGCCATCTGATATATTCAGTATTGTACATTATTTTTCCTCCAGCTCTGGAGAGCTGAGATTTGTATGGAAACTTTTGCTGGAATGCTGTTCAAACATCTTCAGTACAATTATATGGGGCCAAAAGACACTACAACATAGCATTTACAAAGCACTGTGAATTGATGATGAGTCTGTTACACCTACAGTAGGCAAACGTGATACTGAAACTGTAGGTAGGGTTCAGATCCCTCCCTTGCTCTCACAGAGGTACGCAGCTCCTGGTGTTATTTGGTGTTCACTGATTTGGAGTTGTCTGAGGTAATAAGCACTGGGAAATTCTTGTGGACTTCAGTGAAAAACGAACAAGAGTCAAACTTTGCCAATGCCACATTCATCACCAGGTTCAGGGGAATCACAGAATTTCCACTAGGACAGGTCTGACTCAACCTTCAAATTGCTCTCTCTAAATTCTTCCATATATATGATGTCATCAATGAAATATGTTTAAATGGGACTTTATAGAAAGTCTATTTGAGCCAGGATCAAGAGTATAAACACTGATATCAATGACTTACAACCCCTCCCCCACTGCTAAATCCAACCACTAATGATGTTTACATGGAGATAAAAAGTATTTATAATATCATTTATATTTTTGATGTTAATTAATTTGATTTTCATGTTAGCATTTTGTGTAACTGTTGCCGACAGAAACAGTCTCAGTCCTCCTGAACAGAATGTAAGATCAACCTCTGTAGGAAATAAACTCCAAATTGTAGTCAGTCAGGTCACTAATTTTCAGATTTCTTATTAAAACTGTTTTTATAAAGAAGGATTTTTTCGTTTTGTAAAATAATACCCAGCAGAAATTTGTTCTCATAAAACACCTCTGTTTAAGCAGTCAATGCCTGTCACATGTGACAACACCCAAAACAGCCAACACTTCAATGCTAGATATTTCAGGTTTTGAAGCCAAAACTGCCTTACTTAGCTTTTACAGCTTATATATACATACACTGAGTGTTTAATAGAAACAGAGAGAAATAAAACAGAGAAATAAATGGCATTTGTAACTGCCTAGTTACAGTTGAGTTCCTATGTAAGCTTTCCTTTCAGATTTTAGCAGGTGATGGAAATGACCAGGTCAGCAGGTTGGACAAAGCCCCTCTGCCTGCCTTGTGCTGCAGGATTGAGTATGGAGGTGGAGAGTGCACAGACCACACTCCCTTTCCCTGCTGACCCTGCAAGATCTTCCTCACTTTCGCATACATTTAGCAGTTCATTGGTTCATAACCTCAAGGAAAATATTCCTCTTGCCACACATCCACCCCAGTCTTCACTAGCAGTGAAGAAGACAGCCAGACTGCCAACCAGGACAGACTTTACAGGGCATGCTCACAGTGGTTCCCTGTCGAGCTCTGTAACAACAGGGGTTGGATTTGCAGCACTGCAATGGATGGGTAATTAGGCCCTAATCACCCTCAGCTGCTAACCTGGTCAGTGTAACCTTTATTTCACAGCTGCACAGGCCCCATCGATCAGTTGTCTTATTGCTGGGTAACCTCGTTAATGGGTATAATCCACTTCCACACAGTCCTGCAACTGGGGGCCAACGTGGGACTAAAATAGAGTAATTTAGGTGTTCTCAGTTAGTGGCAGCCTTTCCACTCCCTTCTTCAACTAATGAGTCTGTCTTTTGCAGAGGTCAGAAAGACTCTTAGGAAGCACTTTAAGCTGCAGGTAGCCTTGGTGAAACATGCTGGACTCTGCCTCAGTTTCTCTTGGAGGGTTTTGAAAGGAGCGCCCAAGAAAATCGCGTGCTTTGAACGTTGTAAAAGGGAAAAGAAGAATAAAGAAGACAGGCTGTAATATTCATTTGTATTGCAAACATACAGAGGAACAAAACGTAGAGAGAACTGTGATGGAATATGCCATGTCATGGCTGAGAAGTAGAAACTTCATATTCACAGGTTTCACATGGCAAGAACGTGAATGGCTCAGGACCAAGGGACAGAATCACTGAATAGTTAACCATTACAGGTAGTGCATCTCCTTTCTGTCATTATTTATGTTGTGTAGTGCAATTGTTGAGTAAAAGCTCCCAGTCTGTGCTCTCTAGTATCTGATGGACAGTTCTGGGAATGCAGCTGCAGATTAGACACTTGTGGTAGCACAACTGCCAACTAATTTGTGCTGGTATTTCAGGAGGAGGCAGGGTTTACTAAGAGGCAGGGTTCACTAAGATTATGCATATCTGCATATCTAAATAATATGACAGCTGGATGTGGGTAAGACTGTTCCCTGAACCAGAACAACCACAACTTCTAGAGGCTCAGCCATCTCACGCAGGGGCAGCACACCGGGACCACGCATCTCCAAATTGTGGGTGATGCTCCAGGCAATTTATAGCTTTTCAGAGGTTTGTAATGACTTGTTTAATTCAGCGTAAATGCATGTCCTATGCTAACCTGTATACCTTTGCATCATCTTGTGTGATGGATCACTGGCAAGGCAGACTTTGGTTGATATGACTAGGTGTGCCTACACAGAGACTAGTTGTGAAATGATTCATTTTCTGTGTGGAGGAAACGCTATGCGTTAGACCTCGATATGTGTGATAAAGTGTCATGGTCTGCTAGGTCGCAAGAGTAGGACTGAGTTCTGCTCCAGTTCTGCCCTCATCACCCTCTGCTATATGTCTTCTTACCTTGCTGTGATCCTGTTTGTCCAAGACAAAGGAAGAATAATCTCTGCCACTGCAAAAATTACGAACAAAGCTTGAACTCTATTTCACTGAATATTAAGAGTGACTTCCGAAATACATATTTCCTTAGAGCCTTCAGCTACAGGAAACTTCCCAATTGTAGGAAGCCTGTTGGAAGAGTTGAAATCTGGTTTTGCTTGATAAAGCATCATTTAGAACTAGCATGCTAGCCCTTCTCTTTGTTTAACTCATGAATGTTTATGAAAGATCTCACAGCTCATGTCTCTGATCTAGTGCTGGAAACATGAATGTGGGAGCTAATTTGGACGACATTTGTCTTCATGCAAATAGCTGAATTTTAATTCAGCATACTTATGGCAGAAGCAATTTGCTGTCTCATGGCCCTTGTGTCAAGTCTTAAGAATTGCTTGACTTCTGTACTGAAATCAGACTTCTCCCCCTCAGTGTCCATCCTAAATATCTCTTGGATGGCCTTGACAGATACTTTCCTTTGCAATGGAAGAAGGGATAAGGACGTTCAACTTTTGCTTTCAGACCACAGGGGAAGATGATGTTGCTCACCAACAGCACTAGCTATACCTGCTGGGATTTTTTAATCTTTCTTTAACTAGATAATTGAAAACCAAAGTAATTATGGTCAAACTCTTTGCAACCTGTTCTACCTGAAGTGACCATTTCAGCTCTGAGGCAGGCAAGAAGTTGGTAGCCGGTCATTTTTCATTTTCTCGTGTGGATAGAAACATCAGTGGAGATAAACATCCCATTGTATAGCACTCTCTATGCACACAGCAAGGGAAGAGACAGGCTTAGAAAAATCATCCACCTTCAATAAAGCAGATAAAAAAGGGTAGTATGATTCTCTCACAGGCCAGGTATCAAGGTGCTGAGAGATTAAAATGATTGTCATAAGGCCATAGAAGAAGTCTGTGATAGTGCCAGGGATTTAATTTCCTTTGGAAGTACCAATTCAGTTAAGTACTACAAAAGTAACTGGTCTCTGCTGGATATTTTTAACACTCACTTGCAAAATCAACTAGAAGGATCTGTGCACTGCGTTTTTGTCGTATTTTAATATAGTGATGATATTAAGGCAAAATTATTCTTCATTAGAGATTTCAGTGGTGTGTAGACATGTAAATGCGAGATTTCTTTCATTCACCAAACTCAAAACACGTTACAATGAGACATACAATAAATATCAAGCTCTGCACTTGAGAGTTTTCTGTTATCCTTAGGTGCATAAAAATTAGACTAACAAAAAACCCCCAACCAACCAAACAAACAAAAAATCAAACAAAAAAAACCCTAGCAAAGCTCAGAATAATTATTTTGGTTTACCTTTGTCACAAGTGCTATTATTTAAAATTAAGAGGGCCATTATGGAACATTCCATTATTTGATTTATCCCCTTTACTGCTGATATAAATGCCCAATATGGTCAAATCATTGGAAGCTGACTTCAATCAGTACCCTTTTGAAAAGCATCATCCATTGTTGAAGAATTCAGCCATTAAATGTCTTCGTAAATACATTTGAGATGCACAATAATAAAGCATCAAAACAGAATATACATCCTGTCTTCAGAGTCATGGGTAGTGGGTTTGATGCTAGGGTAGATTTTTAATGGTGTGAAAAAAGTATATTGTGAATTTTTTGTTGACATTTCAGTTTTAGCTGCTGGAAAAAAAAAAAAAAAAAAAAATAGGGTTTGCTTTCCAGACAGAAAATTCTTTATTTCCTGGAAACTTGAAAAGTGAGCTGATGGAAAAAGCTTTGATCAGCTCCATTTTTACTCCTAAACCCATGAAAAGCAAAAATATTATTCTCAGTCTCTTTGGGACTCTTCCAGTGTTGCTGGCTGAGGCAGAACTCCCAACAAAGCTGATGACAAATTCTTCCAGTAAAAAAGCCATTGGTTTGACCGTGTCTCATTATAGTCATTTTCTCATGAGGTTGAAAACAAATGAGCATTGAGACACTGCTGGGATATTTCAAAATTCTGCATGCTCAGATAAATCTTCCCTTCCCATATGCTTGGCAACCCCATGGAGGCCCAGAGGGGCTTTACTGAGAACAATTGTGGTGGAACAAGAACAGGACAATCAGATTCTAATGAGAAAAGGATTTCTTCCAGGAATTTCAGATACAAAGCCTGCTGTGCCAGATGAAAAAGCACTTGTAACATGGACAAATTTGATCATGTGGTCTACAACAAATAGTTTGAAGCCTACCAAGGAACTGCAGGTTGGGTTCTTGTGGTGTGTGCACTCCTGTAATTAAGTCTAATTCGAAATGTTACTGAGACAACCCCAGAGATGTCAATGTTCATTTTGTTTTCCAGAATAGGCTACCAGATTCCACTGTTCACTGGTTTCTGCATCATGTTTGTGTCGACAATCAGTAAGTGTCCACATCTTATTTGATCTGGCCCAGATGCAACTTCTAAATAAATGATCTATGATAATTATCACAAGGAGTTGTTCTTGTTGATGTAAAAGGACTGATTTCCAAGGAAAATTTAAGGGTGGGTGCTTCATGTAGATGGTTGCACTGATGAGATTTGACAAATACGCTCTTACTAAGACGCTCTAAGGAATTCACCACTTCCCTCCCACCTTGTCTACTCTCTTCCTTAGCTTCCTTCTTGTAATCTGAAGCAGTGCTCAGACAGTTTTAAACAGACAGCCACAGGGGGGCTATCAGCCATGAGAGGGATATTTGTCAGGGTCCGTAACAATTAGCTTTCATAGGGGTTTATCAGAAAGATCATGAGGCTGCAGTGGCTCATGAGTAGAATATGAGTCAACTGTACCATAGCGTTGCTAAACATCACTGTGTGATGTGCAAACAGGAGCACAGCCTGCGAGTCAGCTGAGGTCATCTGTCTGCTCTAATGGCATTGATAAGGCTTCAGCTGCTGTTTTATGTCCAGTTTTGGCATGGCACTTAAAGATGTGGCTCAGATGGAAAGAGTACAGAAGAGAACATCAAAGATCATTAGAAACCTGTGAGGAATGGTGAAAGAAATGGGTTTGTTTTAGAAGGCAGGTGTAAAATATATCAGAGTCTATGACAGAAAGGAAGGGAGCAAACAATTTTCCATGTCCACTGTACATAAGGGAAGGTATAATGAGCTTAAAATTGTCTCCAAGAGTATTTAAGTTAAATAGTAGGAAACCTTTTTTATCAGCAAGGGGACTGAAGTGCCGGAGAAGTCTACCTAGTCTTAGAATCTCTGAAAAAAAATGGATTTTAGGAACATGTTAGACAAATTTTGGTTGGGATGGAGGTGAGTAGTAAGCTTAATTCATGACAAAGCAGAGTACTGTTGATTTGAAGGCGTACTTTCTTCCTTTATTTTTTCTTGATTTTTCACTGTCTACATGAGTAGGGACTTTTGTAAGACCTGGTGGAAAGCCCGAGAGGCACAAGACAAGTGGGAGAAGTGCATGTGGAGCTTGTGTTTAGTTGGTGTGTAACTGCTTCCCTCAGCCATAACCTGTCTGGCAAAATTCCTTAGGTGGCCACAAGACAGGAGCTGAAAAAAGTCTTTAAAAACTCAGTGTAGACTTAGTGACACTGACCATGACACAGGTTCTACAAATAGAGATGTGCTCCCGCTTTCCAGCAGTGTGGGTGGGGAATTTAGCTGGGCACGTAAGAGCTCTATCCCAAAANTGCTTTCCAGCAGCGTGGGTGGGGAATTTAGCTGGGCTGATGAATGCAGCACGTAAGAGCTCTATCCCAAAATGCAGAGTGGAGAGCAGGGTAAAATCTCTTGGAGAGAGATAGAGAGGCACCTCATCAAGGTGCAATCTCTCTGGCAGCTTGCTGTTGGGAGCAGCAGGAACTTGCTACAGTTCTTGAATGGGTGGAGGTGGCTCCTGCACCCCTTCAGCCAGTTGTGCTGCACAGCAGCTGCTGCAGAGCTGGCAACACCAGGGTAAAACCTCTCTCCACCCATTTACTTATCGAAGGAAACGTCATTGTGTGCACGTGTGCAGGTATGTGTGTGTTAAATCCTGCTTTCCCTGAATTCCTGGAGCTTCAGATTGGGCAGCCTTAAACAAGGTAGCATGGGGATGCAAGGCTCCGAAGGTTTACTCCTTCTGCACACAGCTGACTCAGAGCAAGATGTAAACAAATCCTAAGTAATTAGTTAAAACTGCTCTGGGCTTGCATTCTGGGCTACCAGGAGGCTTAGACACCTGAGAACAATTCAACACTGACACATCCAAATGCAATAAGAGCAAATAATGTGGTTAGCATTGAAAGTGGCACAAGTCACTGTAAACACTTGACTAAATTGCATGATGTTTTTGTAATAGTTTAAAGAAATCTAACTTTTTAACCTAGTTAGAGTTAATCTAATTTTAAGAATTTACCTCTGTTTCTTTTTTTCTGTAGTGTTTGCCTTCTCTGGAAGCTACACGTTACTGTTTATTGCCAGGTCCCTTCAAGGAGTGGGTTCCTCTTGTTCTTCAGTGGCAGGTAAGAGGAGAAACGACAGAGTAAAATACAGACCAGTGATTTTATAACTTTTAGTAACTTTCTGCATTGTGTTTTGCCTGCAGCTTCAATAATTAACACACAAGTATTCAGTTAGATCACTTTCACATTTTTTTTTCTGTCCCTTTCATATAAAGTAGCTCAAAAGCAAATGTCTTTGCAGTCTTCCTTGGTATTTGGGTTGCAGTGAGGTACAACACTAAATGAACTGTGCTCTCCCTGGGATTTCTGCATGCGCGTCTTCAACATTTTAAATTCATTTTTAGCCATTTTAAAGGTCATTGGGAACTTATGTTGCTGCTTGTTATAGCAGGGATAGTAGCTCTGTCTGTACTGAAACTTCTGTTATCAAACGCTGCTTTCAAGGGGTTACCACGCTCTCTGCCAGTTTGGACTCAGGTTATCTATACCAGATTTCCAATGCAAGGTTTTAAGTATTAAATGAGTTGGTGAAAGGGAGTATGGGTTTCCAGCCCAAATTATTCAACCATTTCTGAGACTGAAACTGGAGAAAATATGACTTTCCTTTGAAGAATTTCTCATGATGGCAGCAGGAATATAAATTTGGCTTGGGAGGGGAGGTGAAAAGTGGTTTAGTCACGAATGTGTCTTTTGACATCCTCAGAAAAATGTTTTCTTCCAGGTTGGTCTGGTCACATAGAGTGGCAGGATTCACATACTCTCCATAGAAACCTAAAAAGAATTTGGCAGCTGGATTCCTCTTAGGTTGTGTTTGTAGGGGTTTTGCTCCAGCCCGCATCTGGGCAGTGCTGCGTGGGGCAGCTGGGGAGATGCAACACCCCAGACTGAGCATCCAAACTAGGAGCAAGAAGCATGTTATGCTTAAGACAGGTTTGAAGCTGCACAACAAGCGCTAGTTAAACAGAGAAATTTAAGCCTGGATGAGCAGTAGGAAGAGTGAGGATATGGCTAAGGGAGCAGGGAGGGGTTGGGATGGGGAACAAGGATGATGGGGAAGGCAGAAACATGCAGGAGGAGTAAAGACAAGAAAATCCATCTTTTCTCCTTGTGTCAGTTAAGGTTACAAATCAAACTTTGCAAAGGGAAGACTTGACAGAATCAAAGTTATTGTTCAGCTTTAAGTCAGTCCTTGTGCAAGTGTCCACCTTGTCATCCAGCTCTTAGATGAGTACGTGACTTTTTTTCACAGACAACTTACAAAATGGAGTGGAAAAGGCAAAGAGACCATCTAGTCCACCCCTTTCCTTAAGGCAGGATGAACTTTGTATCTGTTGTTTCTCATGCATACTTGACTGGCATGTTCTCAGAAGCCTCCAGAAATGCCCTTAGTGTCTGTCTTTGTGCTTAAGTACCTTCACTTAATAGAAGTTTTTTTCTGATATCTCATCTAAAGCCTCCTTACCATCATGTAAAACCATTTCTGCTTCTCATACTTGAAAGAACTTGAAGAACAGTTTCTTTTCCTTATCCTTGTGGCTCTTTTTAATATTGCAAGACTATTATCACATCTCACGGAGTTTTTCTTCTCTCTGGTTTTAAACTGAAAGTCCTGCTGCTGTCCCCCACAGATACCTTTCTAAGCCCTCCCTCACGCCCATTGCTCTTCCAAACCAGACCCAGCACTCAGCAGAAACTCTGACTTCTTACAAGTGCCGAAGACACGGAGCATCTCTTCATGTATCTTACAGGCAAAGGCTTTTCTGCAGTATTGCTGCCAGTCAGTCATTTACCCCCCCATGCATTTGTGCATGTCATCATCCCTACCTAGGTGTAGAACTTCGTTTTATCTTCTTTGTATTGCCTCCTATTTTTTATCCAGAATATTTCTCCAAGACTCACAAATGCATTGCAAATTCTGATATCATTCTCTAACTTGCTCTTCCGCCATTCATGCAAACGATTTCATGTCGTGCACAATTCTCTAAGCATCTTCATCTGCAGAGGACCTGTGCTCTTTTAGTGCATGTGATGGATGACATTCACTTAACGATCAACCATGTAATATTTTCTTTTCTTTTTCTGGCTCACTGTATAGCTGTATTTATCGAGTCCTACTTAAACCTTGATTTGAAAACAGAATTATTAATTTCTATGAGGACTCTTCTGCAGCATCTACCTCTACGGAAAGCACAAACAAATTTGGCTTCATGTTTCCTTTTGTGAAATGAATGCTCATCATCAAATGCAGATATGAAGCATGATAAAGGTCAAAAGAATCCTTTAATTTTGGATGCTGAACTTGAAATACTCATTTTCAAAGTAATCAGCTCTGCACAATACCTCATGGCCAGAGCACAGCTAACAGTGACCACAGCTACAGCGGGGAGTGGCCACCAGACCTTTGTGTCAAGTGCCTGCAGAGTAAATAACAGATAGCAAACACTTGTCAAAGCTTTGTTCCACCTTGGTGAAAAGCATCATCTAAAAGCTCTATGAAAAAGACAGGGACAAAGAATCTAGCAAATTAGGGCATTGCTATATTATCTGAGTAATACCATGTAGCACAACATGGTCTTAGAAACCATTTACATTTGCCAAAATTCCTTCCTTCAACGTGAATTCCATATGGAGGGGATAGATGTATATTTGTAAATATATAGAGGAAGATACTTGTCATGTCTGTAGAATGTTTAGTAGGGCTGGCAAATGATAACCAGAAACTATAGTACACATCTGTCTAATTTTGTGTTATGCTTTTTAATTATTTTTTTAATTATTATTTTTTAATTTTAGGGATGGGTATGCTCGCCAGTGTATATACAGATGACGAAGAAAGAGGTAACGCCATGGGAATTGCACTAGGAGGCCTTGCTATGGGAGTGTTAGGTGAGTGAGATGGAGGTTCTGCCAGCAAGAGAAACCACCCTCTCAGCCTTCCCCAAAGAAGTGGAAGAGTCTCATTGAATGCAGTGTTATCGTGCCATCTCCAGATCAGGTTCACGGTGCATGTTAAGAATAGTTTTGCTTCCACAGAAACACATTTCTTACATAGATACATACATCAGGCAATAGTCTCTGAGACGTTTGGGTTTTGTTTACATGTAAGAGTACTTTGGGGAGTGAAAAATCTGGTTATTGCCATGAGCACTGAGCTTTGTGTTTAGTTTGTTTTTTAATCGAGATTTTTGTTCACTGAGTGTGAATAGCAGGATGCTCAAACACTTGCAGAGGATGTTTGTTCAAAGTCAGAGATACGGCTTCACAACTGTGTCCTTTCTTTCCCCCTGGCAGTGGGGCCACCTTTTGGGAGCGTCATGTATGAGTTTGTGGGGAAGAGTTCTCCTTTCCTGGTGTTGGCAGCTCTAGCTCTGTTAGATGGAGGTCAGTACATACACAGAGTCAACACTCTCCTATCACTACCCCCTAGCCCCCTTCTTGAAGAGGTGTTACAGTCTTCATTTCTTTCCACAGCTGTTCAGTTATTTGTTCTGCAGCCATCCAGACCACAAGCAGAAGTAAGTATCAAAGTAAAGCACTCTAGGCAATGGACAACACTTGGTCTTTCCTAATCCCAAGCTTTTGTTTCCTAGAGTCAGAAGGGGACACCGTTACTGACACTTTTGAAGGACCCGTATATCATCATTGCAGCAGGTACCAGATCCTTTTCTTGTCCTTTAAGCCCACCGTTGGTGTTATACCTGGCACCTTGGAATGCCTCAGGCTGAGCTGGTTTAACACCATCATTATTTGCTTGTTTCATTTACAAGAAACTCAAAGAACCTGTTGGTAGTGCAGGATACATATACCAGTAGAAACGTCACAGGCAGAAAGTCTGAGATGTAGGTGTCTTTCCAGCTGAGAGAAGGCTAATGACTTACAGTTGCTTGTTAAGGCAATGAGATATGGCCATGAAACTTGTGATGAGGCAAGTGGATAGGGCCGAGGCTCTTGGCAGAAGGATTGCTAGCACATCACTGGCAGGCACAGGGGATAACACTGAACTATCTTTCCATTTGAAGAGGGACTGAGTTTGGTCTTTAGAGCATGGATTATATTTCAGAAAAGGTCTGAGTTGAATGGTGAGTGGTGTTGGTATTACATTTATTGTTTGTCTAATGAGTTTATCTCAAGGGAAGTTTGCCTTTTCGTGCTGCATTTTGTTGAATGTTTATGCTGAAGTCTGTAATTAAGCCTGGGCCTTTTTAATGTTCAAAAATATTTGAAAAGAGATTGTAATTTTTACAGTTTTATTCCTTAATCCTAATCTGCTTGTCCAAGAAAGCAGTTCTTCCAGGCATTTTTTGCATTCACTGTTTTTTGGTGGTCTTAGGAAATGACCATTACCCTGACTCATTGATTAGACACTTGGTCAAGCTGTGACAAAAGTTATACAAACACTTTTGCTTGAGAAATTCGTGGAGCATTAAAGGACCTTTCCACAGTATAAAAGTATTTGAGTGAAAAGAGTAGCAAACACAGTACCTATTGTAAGAGATCATATCTATCTGTCTAATGTAGTCTCTTACAGTGCTTACAGCAGGTGCTGCAAAGACGAGGTTCATCTAGCATATAAAGTAGATTTCTGGAGAATAATGTAATCCCTGCCAAGGTCTAATCTGTGACAGAACTTGGTTGAACCCACAACATACGACCAGAGGACTGATTTCAGGGAATAGTTTGCTTGACTAAGACTTAGCTGCACATGCCAAACAAGGAAGAGAAAAAGTACCAGAGATCATGGATCCCACTATTTTGGCCATGTTCCACATCTGTTAAGAGCAGGGATGGATTTTGTTTCCGTTTTTGAACACATTTTCATGCCATTCAATTTCTGCAGCCACTCTCTTGCCTGAAGCTGATTCAGCTGATGTTTTGGGGCTCTCTAAAGCAGGGCTGCACAGACTTGGAGCAGCAAAGTAGTGAAAAGATTCAGGGCTCGGTAGCCTGGAATCAGGACAGTGTGTGTCAGAGAGACCCTACCTTTACTGCCCTGGCTATTTTTGCCTCTTGCTTCCCCGCTTGCCAGCAGGCACTGTTGATTGCCTTCTGTTTCACCTTCTCATCTTCAACCCACCATGGCTGGGCATGGCAAGAGGAAGGGAAAGGAAGGGTGTACAGAGGAGTGGAACAATCTGGGTGACCTGTCCAGTTGCCACGAGGCATCAGTGCCCAGGGTCTGAGAAAGTCCCTCCTGTGGGTTACTGGTGGGTTTAGGTATAGCACTCAGGGTCTCTGCCTCCCAGGTCTCTGCCCACCACTCTGACAGTACCAATGATGTTGACATTCTCTAGCCTCAGACTCTTTTCCTCATGCTTTATTTCCCTCACAAGATCAAATCTGTGGGTTTTTTCAGAGCTAAATGCCAAATACCAAGTAGAAATTCAGCTTTATTTCTGCCTGATCAGTGCACATCAGTCTGATTGCAGAGCTCTTGATGCACCAGGAGTACGCTGTTTGCATGTTAATTGCTCTAGTTGGGAAGTTGTTGCTTTTTACAGTGAAAAGAGTCTGAAACTTTCATTTGTGCTTCCTTACCCCAAGGAGTTTGGTATATTGTTAAATATCCCATGCTGTGTACGATGTCCAGATACAATGATTAGAGAAAGGAAGGTTAAAAGTCCCATTGGGTTTGCACTGCTCAGGGAGATGAGAGGGTTTGAGTGTTTTTTAAGGTAGTTAACTACCTCATTAAAAATTAACTGCATCTCTAGTGGGCTGTCTTGTTAACCACGAGTAAAAACCAGGGACATTTTAGGTGTGCTGCAAATGGACTGGCAGTTTAAGTGGTTTTTGCACTCTCGATTTAGGTACACTAATGCCATGGTATAAATTCAGATTCAATCTCCTGAGTGTGCGTCATACACTTGAGTCATAATTGCTTGTATTCTCAAAGTACAAGCACTTTCTGACCAATTTGGCTTATCTATAGCACAGCATTACTCTTTAACACAAGGTGGCTTGAACTCAAGCACGGAGCTCCTCTCTCTTCTTTCTGAAAGCGTGACTTTTTCCCATGATAACTCATGTTGCCCGTGAGTTAATAGCAGTGACTGTCACGGCAGACCAGTGCTCTCATTCATCCACTGTATATCACAATCCCTACAGCCAGTCCCGCTGCCTGGTCACTTTTGTTACCAGCAGTAGCTTTTGCAGGATATCCTGTGGCCATTCTTGTTGTGACATTCACCAGTCACAGTGGGGAGGCCACAATGATGTGGGCATCAGAGGGATGGGACCAGATGAAGTGGCAAGCTCACGTGAAAACCTCTGCAGGAGCAATGTGAGCGAATACAGACTCTGTCTCCTGTGTGGGTTGTGTTGGAGGAGGCTAAGCTTTAAAGTCAGTGGCATCGGCACTCACTGACCCAGGCAAAAGAAATGTTAGTGACATTTTTTTGTCACTGCTAGGAGAAGCTCAGTGAAGAAGTCAGTGGCATTCTCACAGCCAGATCACAGTGACAGGGATTAAAGATGTGTTGGGTTACAGGGTGACAAAGTTGTATTGCCAAAAAAGTTAATCAGATGCAAAAACCAGAGGTGAGACAGAGGTTGTCGTGAGCACGTGAGTTCCTGAGAAAGTGTACAACAGCTTTTCACTAGGTGCCTGGGTTTTTTTACAGAAAAACACCAGTGATGTCTATTGTATTCTGTCAAAAGCTGAGTGGGTTCTCAGCTGCAGAGATGGAATCCAGCTGGGAAGGCTGCAGTTTCACGCCTTCTGGCCAATGTAGGATATTTAAATTAAAGAAGAAACAACGCAGGATTTATGCCTATGAAATAAGTCCCTCTAAAGAGAGGTCAGCTTCATGCAAGATGGGAAAAAAAAAATTATCTTCTTTTGGGGAAGCTTCACTAAGATAGCACAGTCTTTATTTGGCCTTGCCCAGAGTTTGCTGAGTACCAGCTCAGGTTCTCACTTTTATTTTAGGGCACATCCTCGAGATCTAAAGTACTTTTATCACCACTACCTAGTTACTTCAGGAAGCTCTGGTGGTGCTTCCTGACCTAATCAGAAGTGAATGCATCACACATGTGCATTCGCACCTGTTTCTCATTTCTTTGTGATTTTTAGGAGTAGAATAAGACTTTGCTATCTAAGCTGTCTCTGAGGGAACAGCCCTGCACTTTGTGTGGGCTGAAATGTTTTTGCAGCATCAAGGAAGCCACTCGAGCATGGCTGATTTGGGCTTGGAAGAGGGCAGCCCTGAGGTGTTGAGCTGAGGCTCCTTACGGACACTGCGCTAGAAGGAGCTTGCAGCAGAGTGGAAAGGTTGGCTTTAGATCTAACCTTTTGTCTGTAGGGTAAAGCAGTGCTGAACTGTTGCTCCTTGCCCTGGGAAGGGAGTGAGCCAGCCAGCCTGGAAGTTCATTTGAGGAATTGTGGATACACAGTCTAATATATTCTGACAGGTTTGAGCAAAGAATGACATCAGTGCTCATTTTATTTTGAACTGTATGATGAGAAAATTGTTCCAGGAGAAATATTATTTCTCTGACCTCACACAAATTAAGCTTTTTATTTTTTATTTTTTTTTTTAAGTAGAATTTGAATGGTAAATTACTGTAAGAGCCCAGAATATTTTCCTAAATTTCAGACATTATAAATATTAGGAAGAAAAGTGGGAACACAAGTTTGAGGTTGTCAATTCTAGTGACTTGCAAAATGAATTTCAAGGGAGTTTGGAAGGGATTAGCAGGGAGTGTGTGTCCCGTGGCCCTGCATTAGGCTTTGACTGCCTCGGGCTCTTTTCAGTAAGTGAAAAAGGCATCTTGAAGCCGAAGAAATACCGTGGGGTCTAATAATCACTGCACTAAAGCTGAAGTGCGCTAGTGAGGATAGGCAAACTTGACACAAACCCACTGGAGCCTGGGTCTGCAGGCAGCAGCATAGGGCAGAGCTGAGCCAGCGGGCAAGACTGAATCAGCACTTCCCCCGCTCGTTATCCTTTGCGTCTGGGTGACTAAAGGTCCAGAAATTCAAAAGAGATTTGGAAGCATTTGAAATTCATCAGGCTGGGCAAGCTCAGCCAGGCCCATGCTTTGCTGCATGGACTTACTGGCTGCTGGCTATAGGATCTCTACACAAACCTCCCTTTTGTGGAGGATAGACATCTCTGGGGTTGTCTCACAGTGTTTTTAGGATCGAGACCTCCACATCTTGTTGTAGTTGTTCTCAGGTGAAGGAGGCATAGGGTCAGAGCATGTGCCTCTTACACAACCGGGCTCCGTTTTTGCCCCAGGAGAGTAGATAAAGTCCAAAAGATTGTAGTTTTAGCTAATCATTTGTACAACAGCCGGACCTCATGAACTTTCTAAATGTCATAAAGCTCACTGCAGACTTTCGCATTATGAAAATAGCTTAACCTTTATTGTAGAATTTCTGGGAGACTAGAAATACACGGAAAGTTAGTCTTCAGTGATCCTGCATTCTGTTCTATGTAACATTTAGTCAACGTCTGATGCATGACAAATAGGGCTGTAAAAAAGCAATGTTTTTTTGTAAACACATCCATTCTTTGCATGGCTTTTTGTTCATAGTCAAAGGGAATAATCGCTACTTTTTTTCCCCCCCTCTCTCCTTTCTCTAAGGATCAATCTGCTTCGCAAACATGGCGATTGCTATGCTCGAACCAGCACTACCCATCTGGATGATGGAGACCATGTGTTCAAAAAGATGGCAACTTGGTAAAGTACAGTGTACTATTTGCATCACTATATTTTGTTTAATGACTGTCTTGGTTCCCATCCTGTTAATGATGGTCTCCTTACGTGTTTCAGGATGGGATTTTTGTTCACTAGCTTTAAAGGGTCGTCAGTTTGTAAGGAAAACAGGGAGTGAATCGATATCACTGTAATAGAGGCTGCAATAAGGGGCAGAGTTCACACGGCAAGGAGAAACGAATGCAGGTAGCCCTGGCACTGTGCTTGTCCCAGCTGCTTTGGGAGCCCCAGCAGCACATCTGGCATCAAATATTGGCTGTGGCAGCTGCAAGATGCCCATTGAGCCACAGAGCTGGACCAGTGCTGTAAAACAATTTGTTTGGGTTTTTTCCCAGAGGGACTCTTTCCTCTGTTACTAGTTTGAATTGCCAGGAGCAGGCTGCCACAGAAATCTGCAGCAGGTGCCCTGTGTTTGGTGCAGAGCATGCTCATGCCAGTATTCCTTCCAGGACTGCTCCTGGTAACGTGGGAAAAGGATGGACTTGACTTAAACTGTGGCTGCTGGGCACATGAGGAGCACCTTCCTTTGGATTTGGTGGATCTGACATCCTTTCAGTGGTTGCTTAGTCATCCCATTCAACAGAAAGCAATAGGAGAACCCCAGCTTGGACCACCTTATAACCCTGGGAAACCAGTGTCCACAGGCAAACCAGGAATTTGTCCCATGTATCTTGGTAGACTAGCGAGTAAAATCAAGCCAGCTACTTTATCTTGAAGTGAACAGGAGGAGGGATAAAAATGAAAAATGGGCTAACTTCCAGTGAGTGTCAAACTGTGTGAGAGGTTGATGTGAATCTTCTTGGGTGGAGAGTGCCTGGCCTTTGTGTGCCACAAAACATAGTGCTGATCCTCTGTATTGCTCTGATGTTTGCCTTTTCAATGATTTATAGGGAAGAGTCACCCTTATAAACACAACATATATCTATATTGTAAAGTTAATGACATCTTCTGTGCTGTGATGCTTCACAAGGGTATTTTTTAATATCATTATTTTAAAATAACAATAATATCAATATATGGCATTTGAAAGAAAAAGAAAAATCCTTCATGAAAATGCTGTTCAGCTAACATCTGACAAATATCCCTACTCTACATTAATGTAGGTGTCCATCCACCATATAGAAAGCACAAACCTTAGTTCTAATTAACGCAACTCAGATCTAGGGTGGCCGTGAGCAGCAGTCCTCGATGTACTGATGAACGTAGTAGTGACTGCCAGCCCATAATACAGCAAAACTAACACACAAGCTTAGCTATTTTAAACCTCACGAAGAGAAAGGCAGACTGCTTATCTACCTCCCTCACTAGAGTTTCATGTTTGTGGTGCAGCGGAAAGGAGATTTACAAATCTCTTAGATGAATCGAGGTTCCTAGAAGGAAAATATCCATTTTAAATGAAGACTAATTTTGCCCCTTGATGACATAAGTAATTGACTCCATTACGCTTTGTCTGATTTAACAGCATTAATTAAAGTTTTTAAGCCTATTAAATTATATCTTGAATTGCAGGGGTTTAAGCAAATTATTATCTTATGGAATTTAGGCATCCAGCTGTTTGAAGCATGATCTGAAAAAGGTATAAAACCCCCTGGTTTGATCAGTTAACATTACTGTGCATGAAACTTATTTAGGAAATTACAGTTCTGTTTCAGTCTACCACAGCTTACCCACCAACCCATGAAGCTTATTTAACAAGCCTTTGGCCATTTGGTATAAGATCATTCTGAGCAGTACAAATGTAGTTGCAGTTCCCCAGGTGAAAATATTTCCCCAGTATCACCGTTGCAACCCACAAGGGTTTTAAACACAGGATATTGCAGTGCCAAAAATTACCTCTTGATTATTCTTTTTTCTAATGAATATCAGAGAGATAGGAAGGAAGATGGATTAGGCAGGAAATGAGAAAATCTATGTTGCCTTGGTGAAAGGTGGGGAGCATACACACTTAAAGGATATGGTTTGATCGTGTCCCGTAATGTCACGGCTGCTGTTTAAATCTGAATTACCTGATTTAACAGTGGCCAAATGGAGGCTTCTTCTGGCACACAGTAATTTGCCAGGCTTTCCCAGTTTGGTCAGGTTTCCCACTTTTGTTTTTCTTAAGAAGACACCAAATTTAACAGGAACAACAGGAAAACACAGCGTCTTATTTCTTCCAAGGCGCAAGGATCAAGCATTAGGTAAAACCACCCCATTCCTCTGCTTCTCAGATATTTTCCATACAACATCTTCTCCTCAAGGGCAGTCCCTGCTCTACACATGCCCACATCATCCTCCCTGGTGCTCTTCAGGCAGTCGAGGCAATGGAGCATCGTGCTTTCCATTAGCATTTCTTCCTCTGACATTGCCCCTCTGGCTGGGTCCTGCCCTAAGACTTAACGATTTACATGTGGGCAGAGGATGAATCCTTAAGTACAGACTGGAATAGGCTTTTAAACTGGAGATGTTTCTGGCCACCACGCAGGCAGCATCTGCTCTGGCTACAACTGCTGCTGTGGAAACCTCAAGGCTAGAAAAAATTGCTGGTCCCAACAGTATGTTTTTCCAGGTGGGTATGAGGCAGATGAGAGATTCTGTGTTACTCTCCCATCAGGGTCAGAAAGAATTTACTTGGCTGCCTTCATCTGCAAGTCATTACAGAGAATTGGTTATTTTCATTTAAACCAAGAACTGGGGTTTTTTTAGAATTAATTTTTACTGTAAACATATTGGCTAAATAATTTCAAACCCATGATTTTAAGGTTTCTTCACCTTTGCATTATTGATGTATACTTGGCTTTGGTTGCAGCATTACAAACTTGCCTGAACATGAGGGTTCATGGCACTCACAGGCTTGGAGGCGACTGTGACTTGCAAAGCCACAGGGACCATCCTGCCATCCACTCCTCCAGGGAGAGCTTCACCCACCCCTGACTATCCTGGCCTTGCTCCATGTGCGGAGCATATGCTCCATAAGTCATGCAACCAAGGAAGAGTTGCTTTCCTTGACCTATCCCAAAGCTGACTGTGGTTAGATAGAAGCTTCTTGCTTTGTTCTGTTGCCTCTCCCACACCAGCGATGCTGAAAAACTCTTTTCAAAGGCATCGCATAGCTCCTGCATTTCATAGATGATGTCCTTAGATTGCACGAGAAGGCTGCAACACACCGGATATTTGATTCTTCGGGCTGTGCACAGAGACTCTGTTAGACGCGTTCAAATCAAAATTGCAGCGTCTGGAATTTATTAGTTTTTTCTAACACCACTAAAATCCTTGCTGATAAAACATCTCATTCATATTTTTCAGGCATTGCTTTTATTCCAGCTAGTATCTCTTATCTCATCGGGACTAATCTTTTTGGGATACTCGCACATAAAATGGGAAGGTATGCTTAATTTAAAAATACTAATAATCATCCTGTCTGTTCATGTACCCTTTCCAGTGTTTCCCAGGGCAGTTTATTGATAGTGGAAATGATTAAAGTTTGTTCTGTAGCAGCAAAATCACTTTTTTGAACATGCTGCTCCGTTAGTTGCGTAACTCAGTGTTTCAGACATGACTTTGAAACGTTCGAGATCAGCTCTCACATCCCAGTATCACCCCTGAGTGATGTTTTTTTCTTTGACCAGGTGGCTTTGTGCATTGCTCGGGATGCTAATCGTGGGAATAAGTATCTTATGTGTAAGTAGATCATGTATCTTCCAAAAAATCTAAATGTTCATGTGTTCATCTTCAAATACGAGCTTTCCCCATGAGATTTTGCTGAAGTTTCAGCTTTATGATACGTTATTAAACAATGCGTATTTAATGGGATCCAGATCAGAGTTTTGAATTTCAATGCGTCAATTATTTTGAAGGAGGACTGACTCTGAAAGGAGGAGGATGATCTTTTTAATTTGAGATGTCACTCAACAAGTTACTCTTGCCCATGAGAGTTGTGTGACAGTGATTTAATGGCACAGCTGTCTGAAACAGTAGCCCAGAACAAGGATCAAGTTGCACATCTGTACCAAGCATGCCACAAGTGCTCAGAGAATTTATCTTAGAAAAAGAAAACTAACTTCATTAGCATGTGCAGCGTGACTTAATTAACTGCCTGAAATTTCCTTTATAGGTGCCATTTGCTAAAAACATTTATGGGCTCATAGCACCAAATTTTGGAGTTGGATTTGCCATTGGTAAGAAAAGTTATCAGTGACTTCTTACACTCTGTTGTTTGCGTAAAATTGACTTTAGGTGAAGTTACACGGAAAATTAGTTCTGGTACCATTCTGATCTGGCAGTAGCAAAGTCTGAACTGTGGCCCAAGCTGGTAGGTAGAGCGAGAAGGATTAAAGGACGGTGCTCAGGCAGTTTGAACCAGGCTACTGTCAGACAAGCTGGATTCTGAAGTCTGTCTGTCCAGACATGTGAGATGGGAACCTTTGCATGGACAGTTGCTGGGAAGTGTCTGATACACTCGAAGCTCACATCTCGCTTGTTCTCTGGCAAGTGTCACATATCCATATGTGACCTCAAACACAGTAAAGAGCATAAAAAGCAGGAAAATACTGTCTTATTTTTACTCAAATCTCTTGCTTATTTAAAAGTAATTGCCCTTTTAGCTGCTTCTGCATCCCTTTTTAGCGCATAGTTGGCCAAGACATTACAAGAAAAGGAAAAAGAAAAGGCAGTATTTTCCTGAAATGTTTCCCTGCCTCCTTCCCAGGAATGGTGGACTCCTCCATGATGCCAATTATGGGGTACCTCGTAGATCTGCGTCACGTATCGGTCTACGGCAGCGTGTACGCAATAGCCGATGTTGCCTTTTGCATGGGCTATGCCATAGGTAAGTCCAGCCTTTTCCTGCCTAGAACGCATAAGAAGAGAATACGCTGCAACGCCAGGCATGAGTCGCAGTGGAACTCGCAGGCTTTTTACGAGTTTTGTGTTCTTATTTTCTACAAGAAATCAAAGCAGAGGGAATTGTGTTTGGCATCTGCTCCCCTCCTCTGCCGCGATGCTGCGCTCAGCTGCATTAGCTGGAAGAGGCTTGAAGGTGTCAGGCACTGAAACGCAAATAGGATATTCCTCGGAAAGAGGCCTTGGAACATCTAAACTAACACCACAGCTGTGCCCCTAATACGCTGCAAGGGGAATAACTCCTCACTGACCCCCTGCCTCCTTGAGCGTGTGATACAGATGCCCCTAGAAGCGTCTCTAATTTCTTTCATGAATGTGGAGTACAGAGCCACGAAAGGTTTCTGTTGTAATTACAAACATGTCTTCACATTCCTCAAATCAATTTGTAAAGTGGGAGTTTTGTATATGAAATGACTGTTCTTTAAAGAGACTGCTGCAAATTTATTGTCTGAACATGTGTCAGAAAAGGGTTTTTCTTTGTACCAGGTCCCTCTGCCGGTGGTGCCATTGCAAAGGCCATTGGATTCCCATGGCTCATGACAATTATAGGGATTGTGGATATCCTCTTTGCTCCTCTCTGCTTCTTCCTTCGGAGTCCACCTGCCAAAGAGGAGAAAATGGTAAGCATAACATGGGCTCTCTCTCTTGGCTTTGTTTTTCCTTTTTTCTTTCAGTGAGACAAATAACTCATTCCTACATCTTTGCCTCTAGCTTCCCCAAAACGGGACCAGCACGGATTATTTCACTGTTGTGCATCATCTTTGGAATGAACTCCCCCTTCTTTTCATGTCCAAGATATATAAAGAAAAGCTTTTTACCAGCTGCATGTTACAAAGGCACAAGTTGGATTATACAAAACGGGGTCCATCAGACATTCATCTGCAGCAGCACACAGCGTGGCAGAGTCTGTGTAACAGGCATTTTTGTTTTCCTTGAAGCACCAGAACTGTATTGAAATTTTATTTATTTGTGTGCTTCAAGCTGTTTTTGTTTCTTGTCAGAAGTCTATTTTCACAAGACCTGGAGTGAAGAGTTCACCTCTTTATTCCATAATTTCTGCCCCAAGGTGCCCATGAGTGTGCCTGCTGCTTCTGTTTTACTTCTTCACTCCTACTGCTCGCTGTTTGCTTAGGCTGGTACCCCCACAAGAGAGGATTCCCACTTTGGGTTCGGTATTCCTTTTCCTTCATTTTCCCTCCTACACCGTTCTCTTCTCTCTCACCCTTTCCCATTTCTGTCCTTCCATATAATATCATTTATCTCCTCCCCTACTCCCTGCAAGACGCCCTGTTCCTGTAGATTCATACTGGATCCCATTCAAAAGCCCTCTTACTGCAGGAGGGGATCACTAGGTTTCCTCTGCTCAGCAAGAAGATGGGAAGCTCCCAGGAATTACGGGGCAGTGCAGTCAGTAGGCAGAACAATCCCTGTTGTGCTTCCAGGCTGGGAAAATCCTGGAAATCAAATACCAACCTTTACCATGACATCTGTCACTGGTGGGTCTAGCTCACCCTTGCTCTATCCTTGCTCACGCTGGGTGAGGTTGACGTGGGCCCAAAATGCACTTACCAGTTGTTTATTTAGGTGAAAAGAAAACGTAATTTCTGTAATTTTGTATGACGGTGGTCTTACTATCCAGAGCCACTTCTCTGCAATGTCTGCCTATGCCACTCACACTTCATACTGGCGTGAGCAGAACAGAAGATGAAAAAATGAGTCTTGCTGAAATAGTGGCTACATGAGGGCAGAGACCTTTCATTTTGCACATATTTGGACTGCAGAATCCCAGAGATTCCAGTTAATCCCTTGTCATGACCTTTGCAAACTGCACTCATTTATTTGTTCTGAGGAACAGAAAGAAAAAAGAAAAAAAAAAAAGCTGCTGTTGTTTATCTGCTAGAGATAGGAAGATTGTGTGCTTCCCTGGCCACTGACCAGGGGAAAAAACCACCCTAAAGAGTGGACCATTGTAGCAAGCCCTGAACTATGGTAATCAACTTCTACCTTGACATGGGATTCGAGTCGCAATATTTGGGCCACCGCACTCAGCAGAGCCTGGTTATGGTGCTGTGGAGCTCCACAGAAGGAAGTAGGAAAAGCAAAGCCAGTAAGGGAGACTCAGCTTGAGGCAGCAGGACTCCCCTTGCTCGGTAATCCAGCCTATAATAGGTGGAGAGAAGGTAGATGCATTTCAGTGTAATACACGGGCTGAAAAACTGGGTTCCAGTAAGGCAACAGAAATTGGCTGGTGCTGTCTTTAGGGCCAAGATCCCACTTCACACAGGCCTATGGACTTGATTTACTCCAACTGAAATCAGTTTGGGTGTTCCTTTCAGGGAGAGGTGAAGCCCTGAATGGTGGATGCCACTGGACACCTGTGTGGTGGCGTCAAGCCCAGATGCCAGCTGGATGCAAAGCAGAAATGGAACTAACATTCACACTCTGTTTTCTTTTAGGCAATACTCATGGATCACAATTGTCTTGTGAAAACGAAAATGTATACCCAGAACAACATCCAGTCCTACCCTATCGGTGATGAAGAAGAAGAATATGAGAGTGATGAATAAGACAAAAAGCCATATAACGTATTTTTGGTGTACAAAATGCAGTGTTTCACGTGAAACATCTCATCCAGAAATAGGTTTTAGTTGTACTGTACATTTAATAGTGAAATGGTAAAAAAAAAAAAAGCCAAAGGTATATTATTCATCACCCATGGTTATAAAGCAGGTTGCAAACCGCCTTACACGGAGGGGGGAAAGCTTTTATAGAGGATTTCTATAGTGTTAATCTTTATTTTGTGTATTTAATTTTATTGGATATTACACTATTTTTTATTACGTGTGTAGCATAAATCTGTATAAACACGTGAATTTTAACTGTTTTTTACAAGTCAGCTGACTGCCATACAACATCTCATATTTTGGTTGGAGTCATGAGTTACAGCCAAGAGCTCCAGTCTGGCTTATCTAATTGAAAGGAAAACAAACAAACCCCCAAAAAGAAAACCCCCCAAAAAACCAAAAAGCAAAGCTGAAAGAAAACCTCTCCAAATTGCACCCTTGTAAATACTTGGGAGAGGAGCTGAAGGCTGGAATTCAGGGTGTGGACACCACTATCGCTTTCAGGCGATACATTAATAAAATAAAAGGCGCAACTTCCTTGCCAGTTAAAAAAAAAATGAGCCCTCCCTGAACCACTCGTGAAACATTGGGGAAAACAGTATTTTAACCAGCTGAGCATATTGCCACTAGTCAGTTCTATTTAATGAAGTTTTAATAGGTTAACCAGCTGTCCAACATGAAGCCCTCCAACCCCACGGTACCAGGTAAACCAGTAGGTGTGAATGTGTAGTGTTCCTTTCCCTTAGAGGGAATAAGAACAGCATGATGATACTTTTCCTATTTCTACTTTTCGAATCTTTGTTTTTTAACATCTCGACTTTATTTTAGGTATATCTTAATGGACTGGTGAAGAAAAGCTGCAGTATCACAGGATTTAGTCTTAGCACGTATTGAAAGTAAGCCGGTAACTTAACAAACCCCCCCCTATTTCATATGTGTTTACATACCTATCTAAAAACTCAATCAATATTTCCTTTAAAACATGAGTGAAAATATCAATTTTGCTAAAAATAATTAAAAAAGAGAAGTAAGAGAAGTGACTAGTTCGTTGCCAGTATCTGTTACCATTTGGGGACACAGCCTAATAGAGGGAAAGCCGTGTATTAGGCAGCCTCTCTGCACTGAGAATCGGAGTTTTGAATGAAAGCATTTTAAACCAACCCCAACGCTCTTAACGAACCATGGTGTATCTTTTCGTTTGCAAAATGGAAATCTTGATGTGCCTTCTTTGATGTAATTGCAGATGTTTTACGTACTACAGCATAGATACTATGTTTACATATAGTTTTGTAAACCACATATACTATGGTCAGAAAACATGAGAAAAATATAGTGGATCAAACTTCCAAGTACTGCTTTGTCAATAATTATGCGCTCAGACCGCATTGAAATGAAGTTATCTGGAAGAAGCTCATGATCTATTGTAATAATGTAAAAATAACAATAATAAAAAGAAAGAATCCCTGTCACATCTTGCCTTATGCATTGTGGTTTATTGTATACTCACGGTGGTGGGGGAGAAGCTGGCAAAGATTTCAGGTGATGGGAAAGCACTCCTCATTTCTACCCCATTTGTAACCGAGGACAGATGTTTTCACTCCAGGTCATAAATGCCTGCAACTTCGTTTAAGTAAGTAACAAGTAAGTAGCTTCCCAAATCAGTCTGTCCTGTGGTTGTTGGTCTGAGACTTAAGTTTTGGGAAACAGAACAGGCCAAAATGTGCAGTACCGGGGACCCCCCTGTGTGTACTTTAAACAAGGATGAAGATTCCGAGAAAACATCGTAAGAGGTTTTAATAGTGTGAAAGACCAAGCAACACATCCTATGGTTGATTTGAAAAGCCCACTTACAGATTTTTGTAGTGGTGTATTTTCATTTACGTTATATTTTGAATATATAACAGATGGAAATCCTTCCTTCAAAGCCGCGAGGTGTTTGGAAATGGACATTATCACAGCATCAACCACGATTCTACCATAAGGAGACTACTTCGCTGCCACTAAGTAAGTAACAGTTGAGCAGATCAATGATTATTTGCATTAGCTCTAGATCTTGATGTTGTCAATCATTTGGATACTTAACTTTGCCCCCAGAGAAGTTCTTTTACTTGGCTTCACTGAATTCTTTTGGTCAATGTCAAATTGTTAATCCAATTAAATTTGAAACTAATATACGTCCAAGCTGGGATTTTAAATTATCACTAACACGTTGATTTATTTGCTAGCTGGATTAATCAATGTATTGCTTAAATTCACAAGTATAAATGTAATGAAAACATAAAAACCTATTGAAAAATGGAATGGCTTATTTCATGGTTTGGTTTTGTACTTGTAAGCATATCAAAATTAAGGAAGAGTTAACATTAAACTGCAATACAAAACAAGTATAAGATTCAAGGATGGATTGGTGATCACATTCTTCTGCAGATGGAACCAGGTTTCTACTGGGACCTCACGGGCCAGCATCTTAACCAGGGTTTGCTCAGCAGAGCCACACAGCTCAGGCCGGCTCCCCCAGGCTCTTCCTTCACTCCTGGTCCACCAGAAGTGACATGAAGACAGAATTAAGAGCCAAGATGTCATCCATCTTTGGGGGTCTCTGTGCCACCTTTTCCTCCAAAAAGATGTATTTAGCAGTTGTTCCACATTTGGGATTTCTGGAGCAATCAAACCCTTTTTGCTGACAGTCAGGAAATAACCTTAAGTCACAGAAATATACAGAAAAAATAGATAACCCCCCCCTATCCTGCCCTGGAATAATGGGTTCTTTCATATTTTTTTAAATTTTGATCTGTGGCAAAGTCACTTATTTCATCTGCTCCCTCTACTCAGTCCTCTCCTGTAGCTGTGAACTTCCAAACATGTTTTATTTCAAAATCCAGGGGAAAAACAGCTCAAGGATCAGGATTTTTTTCATTATTATCCATTAGCACTTTCTGAAGGACAGGGCAAGTTAGAAGAATTTTTTCTTGGACAATTATTTCCCTTAATGTAATTTCGGTGGTAGTCACTCTCACTGACACTGTCACTCATCTACTATTTGTGCAGCACTTGGAGGTCTTAAAAAAGCCTCAAATATCCTGAGGTTTTTATAACATTCTCTAGTTGTACAGAGTCATCTGAAATCACCATTTGGAATTACATTTGTCTACTACTGAACTACGCAGAATAAAAATAAATGGATAAGCAAGTAGAAAGAATGCAGAAAAGCCCAATCAAACCAGCAATCCATAGATTTATTTGATGCAAAATGTGTTTTTCTCCCAAAGATCCTCCCTTTAAGTAGTGGCTTTAAACTACTGCAATACAAATGCTTTTAAAAAAAACACTACCAAAATGCAAACAAGTTGATAATTTAGCAAAATTACTTTATTAAAGCTTATTCTCATGATAAAATAATCGCCAACATAATCAGAGTAGGCAGATCTTCTGCAAATGTGTGCAGCTGCCACCTTTTCAGATATCATTAAGTCAAGATATTCTCGTTTTCCGTGGTATTCTTTATTTTCAGCTATTTACAGTCAAGCATGAAGCAAGGATTACATCAGGAATGTAGTATTACATTTTTCCCCCTCGAGATTCACTGCTTGTTGTAATTAACGCCAGATAGGAATTAATGTTTTCCTTCTTATCCCTAAAATACAACTAGTTGCCTTTTTCTCATTCAGTATATTTAAAAATATTGCACTACGTTGAATTTCTCTCTTACAATCATCGTTAGCAATACTATAGGAGGAAAACTATATCCAGCTTTTCTTACCCACCGTTCTTACGCGAGTCAATTTAAAACCGTGAACGTGTTTTTGAAATGGGTATTGGCATTGTTTTCCCAGCTCCTTCGTGTGCAGCGGGGTTTAAATGAAGTACTTGGATATATTTGAGAACCTCTATAGTCGTTGATACGAGCAAACACTGATGGAGATTGAAGGCAGATCACCACCAATGGTAAGCCACTGAGAAGATGGACTGGGGAAGTCTTAATACATATGTCAAGCAAGTATAGGTTAAATAACTTTTAGTCAATAAGGGAAGCTAATTTTGTGCGATTATTTGCTGAAGCTTAGTTTCAAAAGTGTGTCACATGCCTGTTGGAGCATGGATAGTGTTCTCCAGACATCGAGCAAGTACCAACCGCCCAGAACTCACAAAAGAGTGCAAGTAATTGCATGAGTGGAAGCAACCGCTTTGTTTAGAAGTACAAGTAGGGGCTTTTCCATCCGTGAAAACCCTTGCTTCTTTGTCTTGCCCATCACAACAAACTGAGAAGCAAGTTTAATGGAGAGGTACATTACAGACTGCCTGAAAAATTTAAATGAGTTATTTTACCATCTTAGATTGAACTCCATTTCCACAGAGGTGTTGTTGGTTTTTTTCCCTACTACCAGTGATAATGATACCAGTACCTAACGCAGTACCTAAAATAAAGATGATATTTTATATGGCATTTCTGTACACAGAAGATGGAACAAAGACAGGTTTACAGGAAATAAATAAGAACATTGACCTTAGCCAGGTGATGCTAAGATCCACAGTTTACACATAGCACAAGATCAGAGAGTTGTTTTCAGTAGCTGCTGGCTGAAATTCTTCCTCATCTCTACTGGACTCACTTGTTTTGATTCCAATAAAACATGTTATATACACTATCGGATACTGCTCTGACAAAGGTGATCCTTCTGCTCAGCCTGTCTCTTCTGTCTGAGAAGCTGAACGCCACTTACTGCTGTACGATTAGTCAAAAGCGTTGAAAGAACGTGTTTAGCAACTTTGTAGAGTACCTTAAGCTTTCTGTAAGGATAAAGTCTGCAGCAAAATATATTTATTCTTCAATTACTTGAACCGTCATTACAGGCTTTTTCACAGAATGCAATGAAATCTCCAACTCCTGTGAAGAACAACTTTCCTTTATCAGGTTATCAGATAATAGAACAACACTAGAAGATACAATCTTGTTCTGGAAGGCAACCAGCCTCTCATCTCAAATATTCCCAATAAAATGATTTTGAGATACCGGTATGTACTTTGATATCTAGTATAAATCAATCAGCCCGAAGTTCTAAGGAGGATTCTTTTTTTTTTAGCATAGTATTACTATATTTCACATTAATTACAAACTATGAAAAGTTCTTGAAATTTAACAACAGTATTGAAAATGATATGCCCATGTCATAGCTGCTGTAAATACAGACAAAATGAAAGACCTTTTGTTTGTTTTCAGGATATGTTTGGCAAAACAATACACGGAAATACACGACTACATAGAAGACGTACGATAAAACTGTGATTGACATTCTAAAGCCTGGTCCCTCAGCGACTCCTGTGTCAGTCATCAGCGTAGGCATGCAACAAGCTTATAACTTTTTTCATCATACAATGAAAACTGAACATTTTGAAAATCCTGCCAGTCT